>VDFB02360036.1:0-16293 GCA_007258455.2 Sequoia sempervirens
CCAACAAACAATGTATGCTAAAGAAGGCTTAGAGAAAGAAAACTACTTGAAATGAAATGTGCGAAACACACTTATTTGCAAACTACTCTACTACAGTGAGATAACTTATCTCAAAGGTAGTGCTTGAGGTGGATCCCATTTACTGGGATAGATAACACCTCAACAGTCATCTTGGAAAGTTGGAATGCGTTGTGTTCTTTGCATTTTGTAATCACATAAGGCCCATCCCACATTGCATCGAACTTGGAATGTTGTCCAGGTCTACTTTTAAATTCATTCCACTTGAAGACTAGATCTCCAACAATGAGATCACGAGGCTTTGCCCTCTTGTCAAAAGTATTCTTCATTTGTGCTTGATGTATTTCTAGTTGTCTCAGAGCTTCCTTTATGGTTTCTTCAAGCTCAACCAGCTGTGCAAACCTCACTTCAAGAGGTTGTTCATTCAGCAACTCCAGTTCTTTAACATAACTCAATGTTGGTAACTCAATTGAAATAGGCAACTTAGCCTCTCTGCCATAAGTCAAAACAAAAGGTGAACAACCAGTGGCTCTTTTAGGAGTTATTCTGTCAGTCCAAAGGGCTAGCTTCAGCTTTTCATGCCACATTCTCTGGTTATCTTCAACAGTCTTCTTGATTATCCGAATCAGATTCTTATTTGTGGATTCTGCTTGGCCATTACCTTGCGGATAATAATTTGATGAAGTATTCAGATAGATGTTATTTCTGACAGACCAATCTGAAATCTTTAATCCAATGAAAGCTAAACCGTTATCTAAAATGATTGAATCTGGGACACCAAATCTCGAGATGAGATCTTGATAAAAATTAAGCACTGAAGTCTCGTTTGCTTCCTTTAAAGCAACAGCTTCGGCCCACTTTGTAAAATAATCTGTGGTAGTAAAATCCACTTATGACCTACACTCGAAGGTGGGTTTATAGGACCAATAAAATCCAAGCCCCACTTAGCAAAGGGTTGTTCTACTTGAATCGGGTGCAGGGGTAGCGGTGCAAGCCTCTGTTTACCAGCAAATAATGCATATTTTTCACACTTTCTGACCCATGCAATAGCATCTTTAAACAGATCTGGCCAATAATAACTAGCTCTCATAACTTTCAGAGCTGTTGTTCTTGCAGCAAAGTGACCTCCAGAAGGTCCATCATGAAATTCTGCCAGTAGCTTGTCAACTTGATCAGGCTGAATGCAACATAATAAAACACCTTGGAAATCTCTTCTATAAAGAACACCATCAATAACTACATAAGGGATGGCTTGTAATCTATAGTACCTTCTTTTTGCTCGGCCCAAGCCTTTGGGGCATTCGCCAGTTTGCAGATAATGTATCATCTGTTGCAACCATGTAGCAGGGGATGTTTGAACAACACTCAGAACATCATTACTTAGCACTATTTCTGCATTTGCAACTTCTTTCAAACTGTTGTTTTCACTTCCAACAATCTGTTCACACAAGCCCTTTCCTCTAACGAGCTTGGTTACTTTAATGTCAACGTCGAACTCCATCACTTTAGTGATCCAACCAGCACGCTTGTCATTAATGTCTTTGTTAAGCAGAAACTCTTTAACAGTTGAATGAGCTACTAATAAATGAACCTTGCTGTTGGACAACATGTGTCTAAATTTCTTCAAGCTTCTTACAACAGCAAAAACATGTTTCTCCACAAAAGAGTACTTTACCTCATAATCATGCTTAACTTGGCTAAAAAACGCAACAGGTTGTTCGCCTTCTCGTTTTGCTGACATAACATGGCTGAAACTGTATCCACTCCTCCAAAAGCATATAGGATGAAATCTTTGTCAAAGTTTGGATTAATGAGAGTAGGAGCGGCTGCGAGCGCCTCTTTGATCTGCTCGAAGCTCCTCTTGCCTTCCTTGGTCCAACTGAATGGCATGTTCTTCTTCAGCATAGAAGTGAGAGGTTGCAGCAAAGCTACGATATTTGGTATAAACCTCCTTACAAAATTTATTCTCCCAAGAAAGCTTTGCAAGCCTTTCTTATGGGCTGGTAATGGCAATTCGAGAATTGCAGAAACTCTTTCAGGATTGATTGAAATACCTTGCTTTGAGACAATGTGCCCCAACAATTTGCCTTCATGCACCGAAAAGATACACTTTTTCAGATTGAGAGACACTCCAAACTCTCTGCACCTTTGAAAAATCTGTTCCAAGTGATCCAAGTGTTCATTAGCATTTCTGGAAAAAATAGTTATATCATCTAAATATACCAGAACAAACTTGTTCATAAGGCCGTGGAAGGCCATATCCATAGCACGTTGGAACGTTGCTCTAGCATTTGATAAGCTGAAAGACATCTTCTTGTAGGCCATCGTGCCCCACTTGGTTGTGAACGTTGTTTTAAACTAATCCTCTTGCTTAACCAGAATATGGTTATAACCTGAGTAGCCATCTAACAAGGAAAATCTATCAGAACCGGAAACTACCTGTAAAATTTGCTCCATAGAAGGGAGTGGGTAATGGTCTTTCAAAGACGCTCTATTCAGATCTCGAAAATCGATGCAAAGTCTGATTTCTCCACTCTTCTTCCTAACTGGTACTAAATTCGACACCCAAGAGGTGTGCTTGATAGGAAAAATGATACCGCTTTCAACTAGCTTGTTCAGTTCAGCCTTCATGAGGTGTTCCAACTTAGGATTAAGTGGTCTTTGCTTCTGCCTTACCGGTTTTGCATCGGGCTCAAGCTCGATGGTATGCTATGCTAAATCAGGGTTAAAACCTCTTAAATCTTTGTATTCCCAAGCAAAAACATCACTATATTTTTGACATAACAGAATGAAATCTTGTTGTTCCTCTTGACTGCACACCTTACCAAGTTTGAGAAGCCTACCTTTGAAAATTTCAATAGCTGAATAATGTTCCTCTTTAACTGTTAAGCTACATTTGTCCTTCCGAACTTGATCATCTGAATTAAAGATAGATTCTAATGTCACCAAACCTTTCGGCAACTTATTGGTCTTTAATTGCACGATCTGATCCTCATATTGCTGCTGCCATTTTTGCTGATTTCCATCTGCGAACTCAGCTTCAGCAATTAGAAAATTTACGATTTGCTCATCGCTGTCAAAAACCTACCAGCTCACATTATTGTCAGGTACAGAAGGTCTGACCACTATTTTCACGTACTAACGTGCCTCTATTTTATGGATTTCTTTGGGAATGTCAAACTGAGCTCCTATGGCAGCAAGTCTATCAGCATGCTTATTTTGATTCCGAGGAATCGACATGATATTAAAAGCATCAAAATCTTCCATTAAATCCCATACACGATGCTTGTATTTCTTAAGTAAATCATTTTTTGCAGCATTTAAATTTTTGACCTGATTCACAATCAATTCTGAATCACCATAAACTTGCAAAAATTTAATACCTCGCTTGCGGGCCCACTCAAGGCCATGTACCAACGCTTCATACTCAGCTGTATTATTTGAACAGTTGAAAGAAAATCTGCAGGTTGAATAATACTTATCTCCTTCGAGCGATACCAACATAGCTCCACCTCCGGCACCAACACTGCTTCTCGAACCATCGAAATAAAGTTTCCACAACTCATTATATTTTTCTGCAGATGGTTCATCCTCTTTGCAAAGATTAGGTATATCACAATCAGACTCACGAATCATATAAACTCCTAAACCTACCTCATCTGTGTTATGGAATGGATCAAGCTCGTGATCTTTGGTTGCCCATTCATCGAGACTGATGTAGTCTCCCTGGGTGCTACAGTCTGAGGTCATGGTTTGCTCCTCCATTGCAGAGGTGGCGTAGAGATTAGCATTTATAGGACTTGGGGAGCATGATTCGATATGGTCTTTGGCGAGAGGCTCAGACTTAATGGTCACCTTCGTACCGTACCTTGTTCTAAAAAACAAATGAGACCAATCGGAAGACAAAAACCCACCCAACTTGGCTGTAAAATCCTGTGATAGACAAATGGTGAAGTGTGGTGGTAAATCAATAACATGAATATCTTGGTGAATAGCAAAACTCAGGGATGTATGCAAGGTAAGAGCTAAATTTCTTATTATTCCAGCAGTCTTAACAACAGACCCATCTAATTGTACTACGCCTTTCTGAGGGTTAGGGTCATAAACAAGACCTAATTTGTCGGCTAAACTTTTAGGCATGACTGAACTACTGGCACCAGAGTCGACCATACAATTATGCACAATTTTATCACCTATGATCAGACTTAAGTAAAACGGAGGGGGTTTTACCTTTTTTTCCTTCTGACCACTTTTCTCCTCCAAGTCATTAGCCAACACAACCTTCGCAACTCCTTGATTGGTGTTGTCAGAAATAGACAACTCAGCTAATGCATCCTGCAGTAAGCTTTTCTGTCCTGGAAGATGCAGAGCGTCTAATATTGACATATTGACAGTAGTTTTCTTGAGATGCTCAATGATATTGAAGGATGAAACATTTACCTTCTGCTAGTTTTTTGTAACAACGGCTTCATTTTGCTTCTGCGTAGGCTGAAAATGCATTTTTGACAGCTCCTTGTTAGGTATTTCCTACCCCCTTTGCAGAATCTGCATTTTAGGCTGAGTGGCAGTGTTAATTTCTAACGAAACAGGCTGCTTACTAACTGGTGGCTGCTGCTGCGAAGTCCCAAACTATTGTCCTAAATCCATAGCTCGCTTTTTAGATCTGGTATTGGCTGAAATAGGGGAATTTTGTCAATCTTGGCCATTCACGCCACAAAATTCAGAGCTCTACCAGTTCGGCAAGGCGACTTCCAAATTTTCTTGCTATTCTTGATTCTGATCTGTAGTGTTTTCTGAAATAGAATATATATTTTGCACCATTAAAGCATGGTTTCTCACTCCGTTGGCGCACACCGACTGGTTGTGGGGTTGGTTGCACGGGTAACACCAGTCACAATCTTGAGTGACATTATTTTGCAGCACAAGCTCTTTTGACGTGCTGGTCGTGTTTGGATTGTATGGCTGGAATGGTCAGGGGTTGAAATTCCTTCTTTGAGCCCGGTAATCACCTTGAAAAGCGGGTCTATTTTGTTGGTTTTTCTGATATGAGGCTTGATAAGGCTTATGTTCTTGGCCAAAGTGCTTCTTAATAGTCACAAGGTCATTCCCGACGGTCTTTAATATGTTTTTAAGCTCTTGCATCTCGGGATTTGGGGCTGGGGCAGCGACTTCTTGGACTACACTATGATATCCTATTGCTGGAACTGGCGCGACAACAACCAAGGGAGGTACAACAACAAGAATAGGCGGCTGTATTTCTGGAAATAAGGGCATGGGGGGTCTAGGAGCTATGTCTCTGGCTTGAATGAGGCAATTTTCAGCATTAATAGCAATGTTATAAGCATTTGGAAGCGTTAAACCACCCATAGACTGAGTCATGACAGCAATCTTACTATTCAAAGCCTTAAGATAAAATAGAAATGCATGTGTCGGTAAGGGTTTTACCGCTGCCGGGATTCTATCCCAAGTCCTCTGGAATCTGTAGTTGAAATCCGCCAAGTGTTCATGCGGCGCCCTTTGAATGGTACTCAACTGCTCTAACAAAGATAAGTTGTCAAATTTATCCGCAAAGTGCTGGTATAGACCACTACCTAGAGTGTCCCATGTTCTGATTGAATATGCAGCGAGACCCCTGAACCACTGTAGCGCTTTTCCCTTGAGTGACGTAGCTAGCAGCCTTAGAGCAACGTTCTCTTAAGTAATATTATGTACTGAACATAACATGGCTATGTCACGGATGTGTTCAACTAGTGTGGTGTAGTCTTCTCCGGTGAAATATGGTAGTCCTCGAAGGGCTGCAACCGGAATATCATCATGTTGGGAAATATCTAATGGACTGCCTCCATTAAAGGGTGCGAACGGATGCTACCTCGGTGGTGCTGCCATTGATGGTACTTGTGAGATTGGTACTGGTACACCAGGTGACAGAACTAGAGCACCAAACTTGGGAGGCGTCGACTTTGATCTTGTAGGGGCTTCAAAAAGCCTTCTTGTTGTCCTGCCTCTCCTTCGTGATGGGGACAACTCCTGATACTTGAAAGGTTTTGAACTTGATCTTGTTTGAATATTTCTCATACGCGAGCTGTACTAGCATGCAGAAAACAGAACCGGAGTCGCCGGGTATATTGATAGCCTCCAAAAGGCTGGAAAAGATCTGCTGCATATACCAAACAGCAAATTGAAAAATTAAAATTCTCTGAAAGTTACTTTTAGATGTCCCACCAGGCGTGCCAAAAACTGTTATCAATAGTTTTGCACCCTATTGAATGCAGTATTCAGCAAACTACTTAAACATGGAAACCTCTTTCAGATGTGGGTGATCTACGCGAAAGAGGAATCTCCAAAGTGAGCTGGGTCTTCGAATGATGAATTCTATTCTAAAACTGCTTCTAAGGAAAAGGATGAAGAATAACTGAACATAAAAACCTATTTCTAAAAGATGATTCACCAAACTTATAAGAATTCAGACCTAACCACTCATAACAACTTCTCTATTGCAGTAATCCTCACAATCTCATTGGCACACATCCCATCAGTGATTTGCATGAAGATCTGGAAAACAAATACAACATGCAACCTGAAACATGTAATTCTAAAACACCACCTATAACAGCAAGACATAAAAGGATTTCAATTTGAAAACACAAGTACATCAGATTGCTATTACAAAACTTAGACAAAAAATAAGGAGAAATTTGCTGCTCTATTGAAACTGGAAGAGTGTCAATCTGTCCAAACTGAGTATCAAAAGGTTTACAAGCTCCCCGAAATGAGTAAGGGCAAGAAACTGATCTGAACTGCTGAGAATGGAGAGTTGGAAGACTAAATCTATCAAAAGAACTCTCAAGGAAACCCTAATCCGAGCTTAGAAAAAGCTCAAGGAAAAAGGGCTTCAAACAAACTCAAAAAACTGCTTAAAAGCAGAAAAAAGCACAATGCTTTTATGATGAACCTGTCAAGCCTCTAAAAATAGGCTAAATCTGCTTTAAAAGCACAAAAAACACCATATCTCTCCAAGATAAGTCTGGAATCCGACCAAGAGGAAAGTCAATCAAAGATCTGCTAAAAATAGCAAGAAAACATAAAGCAGTTTATAAAACATCGCTTTATGTTTCTGCTTTACAAGATGCAGATTTTTACAATTTGCCTTATTTTGCAACTCAAAGATTTGGAAATATTTTGCAAAAAGAAATAATCACCCTTATTCCTCCATTACAATAATTGATTTTTCCTCAAAAAAATCATAAAAATATACTAATGTCATTATTATCTCCTCATCACAACTCCAATTGATTTCTTTAAAATCAATTAAAAAATAAAACCCTAAAAGTTAAATTGACCCTAAACATAAAACATTCACCATTCACCCTAATTGCTCTTCATTTAAAATAATACCTTAAAGCAAAGTCCATACTTCGCTAAGGCAAAACCATAAGTCTTAAATACTTAAGACATCTCTCTAGCATAGAATTTCGGCCTCCATTTGATATTGACTTAAACTTAGGTTTTGATAAATCATAAAGGAAACATTATGAGTTCGGCCACCATTTGATATTGACATGTGCATTTTGAATGAAAATTCTGGAAACTTCATAATGCTCGAATTAGGGATTTGATCAAAAATAGGGGCGAACCCTAATTATCACCATTTCGCACCCATGACTTTCGAAAGAAAAAACTTCTGTCTGCATGAACAATGCTGCTATGATGGTGTTGGATTCGAACCCGTGTGCACAGAAATCCTCCTCTGCTCTCCAGTTGACCGAATCTTTAGTGGCTAAGTCTCTTTTTCATGGTGAAATAACCTTTTCACTTCATTATCTCGAGTATCAAAAACCCTAAGGGCGCGGCCTGTTCATTTCTGACTTTCTCTTACTTTAATTTATTCACGCCAATATGGATTCAAGCTCGACTCCCACAGTCCATTCCATGAAAGCTTAGGCTCATGTTCTGGTTCTCCTCCACTATGCAGAGGTAAGCTTTGTGTTCTTAAACTCTATGGCTTCATATTCTGCTCATTTCGGCCTCAAAGTCGTGGCTTACACACTCTAATGTCATCACTTCTGAATATTCCGTGTGCTTCTCGTGCTTATTGTTGTCATTGTAGCACTCTATTCTTCTGTGAAAGCTCGGTCATTACTTGAGAACTTGAACCCCTGCATTTGGAAACTAAAGAGGAAGCTATGGCCGCGGCTCTTGATTCTATCAAAAATTTTAAACTGGTAATTTTCTCCATCTTTCTTCGCTTCTCTGGAAACTTTAAGGTACTCCCTCTTGAAACATAGATTTTGGCCATGTTTAGGCCGTGCCAAATACGCAGTGTAGAAAGCATCATTTTGAATTTTGGGCTCGACCCAGAACAAAATTTCTCCATTATGTTAATTTAATAACATTTTTGTTTGTGGTTATGATAGAAAGTTGAAAAAAAATTGTATTTTACTTTCTCTGCATTCGACTCAAATCTGAGAGTTTGTATTCTTTTATACTCTTGCCATTTTCTCCAGATTTCTCATGGGTATTTCTGTAATTGATCTTTTTCTGCATTTTGAAGCCAACCCTGAAAATGGGTACTCAAAAATTTTAAGGAAAACTCCATTTTCTATATTTCATGCTAAACTTGAAATGGGTCTTTTGAATTATTGAAGGAAAATGCCTTTGCTTCTCTTTTGATCTCGATTCAACACAGAAATCTTCATTGTTTGTAGTTTACTGTTGATTCCATGAAAAACCCATATGGGTATCATCAATTATCATATTTCTAAGCTCAATTCTATAAGCAAACCCTCATGTGGGTATTCTAAATTTCTGAAGAAAAATGCACTTTTCTGTATTCTGGAAACATTTGAGACTACGAAGTACTGTTATCGTTCCATCCATATGGCTCGAGCTAGAACAAATAGTGAATACCCCACACTTTTGAAGCAAAAAAATATCATGGGTTTCTGGAAATTCTCCAAAGCAAAAGCATGTCTTTAATTTCTGACAGAACTCGATCTCTCATACTTGCTTGAAATGATGATAAACTGTATACTTACTTGCATTTCTTTCAGGATCCTGACTCAAATAACCAGTGGCATTTTATATCTATGTAACCTTCCTGATAGTAATAATACCTGAGCTCAATTCCAAAAATGTCATTGACATAGAGCTGTAAACTTTTCTTTAAAAGAACACCCAACATTCGTATTCTGAGAATACTCTGCAGGTACTAAGAAACTGAAAGATCTGTTTTGAATGCACATTCTAGAACCTCGTATACATATGAAGCTCGAAACTAAAATTCCATTATGGTCTCCTATAATCTGCATTCTGCATTATTCAGACAATGAACTCATGCCTCCTTTGTTATTTTAGGCTAACAGAAACTGCTTGCTCCTTCTTTCATGTTCCGGAAAGCTCACTTGCTGTCACTTATAACTTTCCCCAGAATGTCTATACTCATGCATTGTGAAGGAAATGACCTCTTAAATATACTGTATCTATGCTTACTCACTGTAAACATCTTAATTTTAACACAGCAGCTTTCACCTCTGTAACAAAAGATTCTTGAATGTTTGTCTTTATTTCAATCTCATTAGCATACTGTTCATCTTGAAAGAGAGCCACCTATTGCATCACTGTTACTTGATTAAAAAAAATGCCTTCAAAAGTATATAAGAACATGATGGAATAACAAGAACTTGTGTGCTTGTCTATATTCATTGGCCCATATTACTAGGTATTCCATTTTGACATTTCTATAGCTCTCTTGTAGATATGACAGAAACTTTACTTCACTGTTCTGTCAAGACTTAGACTGCATAATTTGGAAATGATCAACATCCTGCATATTTGTTAAATTTAATTCATGGCTTGACCCATTACAAGTGATGTTTTTCTTGACACCTGTAACTCATAGAAAACAAAATGAAAGAACATCACTTTTGATTGTTGTCCTTGACTAATCATGACACACGATCCCATTTGAGGCACCATTATAATCAAAATGAGTTCACTGCTTTTGCTGTCTCTTTTGATAATCAGTATTAAACTCTAACATAGCAGCTTTCATTTTCTATATTTGAATTCTATACAGGCTTTTCCATTTGGCTTTTGAATTGAAACATTGGATCAATATGAACCAACTTTTAAAAAAAAATAGTTCAAATGTATAACTGGTAACTCAGAATCATTCTGGGAAGAAAATACTTGTTCCTCTGTTATCTTCCTGAAAAGACCACTTTATTATTACCATTGATAATGCAGTATTCCTTCACCAGTCAACTCAGAACTAGAAATTTGTCTAACACTCAAGTGCACTATCTATATTTGTATTCATGAGCAACATGGTACTCTTCGTGCATTTTTATATTTCACTGCACAAACTGCTCTCAGAAACTGTTCTCTTTGATGATGAAAATTTAGAACAAATCATTAAGGCATATGTATGCCTGTTCACTATCCAAAAGAGAAATAATGAATTGAAGCTCACACGACATATGATTATAATCAGCACAAAAAATGAAGTAATTCAGCAATTTCTGATGCAAATGCACTTAGTTAAATCCCTTAAGTGAACTAAACTCACTGTTCACCTGTAGCCTTCAGAAAGAAATGTTGATCGTTATGAATGCACAATTGGTTTCGTTACTTGATGGATAACTCTATTTTACTCTTCCAATTGTATTTCACTTTGTTTGATGTATATGATGAAATATCTTTCAAAATCAGCCCATTTAATGCATAGGGCAGCATGCCGGGCTCTACCCTTGTGGGAGCCCATTTTACTCCACATGCTTGGTCTTCGAATAATGTTCTGCTTCATGACTTTACCTATACCTGCACAAGGAAACAAACAGTGTTAGCATAAAAAAATGGAACATGTTGATTACAATGTTGATACTTCTCCTTCAGCGCACTTCTTCATACTGCACTTGATTGAATTTGATTATTTCAATGCATTGCTAATAGTATATTGTACTATTGTAGGTGCATCATATGAGTTACGTCATAGTCGGAGCCACTGACACCCTGCTTTTCCTCTTACAGGTCGACGAAGCTCGAGATGACGAGGTGCACCATTCAACAACAAGCGTCGATAACCAGGCAATGATGACTATGTTGTTGCTCATGTGTTTTCATTTTGCATCTTCAGTAGTGCAATGTGTTGTTAGAAATACATTGTCATAGTCACAGTTATATCCACGGCTTGTGTGGATCTTTGATTTCAATTCTGCTTTTCAGTTGAAAAGAAAAATGCATTTATGCAATGTTGTAATACTATTCTGATTGTGAAATCAAATGAAGCCTTGTAAAAATATGAGTTCTTTTGAAATGAATAAAAGCATCTGAAATGCTAATTTGGACATGTACTCAATTCCGTCTTTCTTTTAAATCTGCAACATCTGAAAGCACTCTGTAACTCCATAACTTCATTAAAATGCATAACTAATATTCAAAGCATAATGATAATGCGAAACAACATTTAAAATCCAATCTACAATTCCACTTTATGGCAAATAATAATCAGCCAGCTCCTCCATTTGAGCTGAGGCGAAAAATATGTAACAGGGCATCTCATAATTTAAATAATAAAATTATTTAAATTATTTGTGCATGTGAAGAGTTGTAGTCATGTGACACATGTTGCAATGTGGCAATAAGTGAGGGATTAATTCAAATACTTAATTTGAATTAGTTTAATTCATGTGAAGGGGAATTAATTACATAAATGAGATTTATTTAATTAATTGGAAAGATGATTAAGTGGGATAATGTAATGACCTAGGGTAAAATATTACAAGATGTCTTACAAGGTCATGCATGACTAGGTAATGTTATGACATGGACAATTTTGGGTGTCTACATTTTTCCCCTCTTTGAGATGATGAGATTTATGTCAAGTAACATCATTTCAAAGAAGCTAAGGTATCAATAGAGAAAAAAAAGATGATGCCCCAACCACTTGAGGAAGTGAGGAGTAAGATGAATGAAGAAAAGGGATGATAGAAGAATACGATGATGCAAAAGATATAAAGAAATGGGATGATGATGTAGGATATGATAATGATGATTTGAAAGATATGATGATGGTATGCCCCCTCGAGAGGATAGGCAAGTTGGACAAACACGAGTATCCTCTTGAAATGAATGAAATGATAAAGGAGGGTTAATATGAATGATACAAGATAGGAAGTGAATGAAAGAGGACACATTATGCTACAATAAAGTGAGCAATCATATGTTTGATATAGCACAAGACATTATGCACCAAGGTAACGATGTGTCTAGGCTGCCACTTATTAATACAAGCCTTGTCTAGATACAAGATATGAATATTAACTGGAATGATATGGATTTGATACAAATGAAAGATAAAATGATAACACACACAAGTAAGCAAGCAAGCATGCACAAATGATACAAAAAACAAACAAGGTGTGCCTGTCAGGGCTGCTGGTGGTGGGTTGCAGAGGTGCAGTGGCAGGGCGAAACAGCGTCTCCGTCGCTGGGTGTTCCGGTGGGTTAAATTGGTCAGTTCAACTGGAATTGAGATGAACCGGAACAAAACGACCCGACTTGTTGTTGATTGGTGATTGGATTGCGGTGGTTATTTCTTGAACGGAGGCCAGTGATTCGTTGAAGGTTGGATATTCGATTGATAGGTGATGAATGAATATGGACCGCGCTGAACCAATTTCCGTTAGGTGGATGAAATGAAGCCAGTTGGGATGATTGGTTGGAGCAATTTTATGCCCAGCTATTGAGTTGCATGTACGAACCTTTTCCATTTTTATTTGCAGGGGATTTGATTTTTTGGATTTGGAAGCATCGTGCGGTTTTTGATTTTGAAATATTTTGTTTTCCAGTTGTTGAAGATATTTGATATTTTTGGATAAAGCATCGATGAACAGCAATTCCGAGGCGCTTATTGCTATGAGCCTGTGGCAACCGAGGAAAACCAAGTCTAGATGCAAGGAGATAGATGGGATTGATGGATGAAAGGGTAGGTGATAGGATAAGGGATAAAAGGCTCATGATAGATGGATGGATAAAAAGGATAGGTCATAGTGAATGGAATGGATGTATGCATCATCATAGAGCAAGGATGTGATCTCGAAAGTCTATGTCACATAGGAATAACATGCCCCATTCTAGGTACAATACTTAGGATTTTTATGGCAATGCTTAGAACAATGAGATGGTGATAAGATTGCATTGGAAAAGATGAGGTATGTCAAGAGATACCCAAAAAACATGTTTCAACCATTTTTCCCTATGTCTTCATCAAGATCAAAAGGATAAGGGTGGATAAGTGGACTTGATATGATAGGTATGTATGATGGCTAAAGATGGTAGGTAGGATGGAAATGATATGATAAGAAGTGACATGATAGGATAGATAGTGTGGATGAGACAAAGTGCCCCCAAGTGTAAGTGACATAGAAGATCAACCTACACATGATGCCTGTTTGCCAGGTTTTCATCATGGTACTTATCTAGGGCACCTTTTTACCAAGTTTTCATCATTGGATGAAGGGATTTATCTTTACCTTCTTCTTTTTTATTTTATTTTTATTTTTGGATAGGAGGGACTCAAGTGTCTAGTTCCATGAAAGGTGATAGTCCCACTAGAGATAGACATCATCGCATGGACCATGTCAAATGTCATTATGCTCATAGATGTTGGAAAGGGATGACATGAAAGGGAGATGGAGTAGGTAGATGATGGATTGTGATGTGGATTATGATGTGCATTATGTAGGGAAGATGAAGGGGAGGCATAGACAAAAGCATGGACCATAGGAAGGTGATGGGGGAGATATGTAGGATAATGAGTGAAGGATAAGGAGATGGATGTAGGTGGAATTGTTGTGAAATGGAAGGGAGCCATGACCAATGGTTGCACACACTGTGATAAAAATTGAAGCTTTTGATGTGGAGGGGGTGTAGGAAGCAATGGTGATGTTTGCTTAAAAGATAGATGAAAAAGTGCTTTAGGTACCCACATAGATTTAATATTTTTATGAGTTTTATTTTGCTCGTGGGATGGAATATGAGATTCTTGAATAGAGTGGGAATGTGAGTTGAAAGTGGATGGTTAGGTTTTTTGTGGTGTGGATGCCTTGTTTTACTTGATTTATTTTTGCTTAGGTACCCAAACCATTTTTTTTTAGACTTTTCTTTTGGAGGTATGGGCTTACATAGCTTTTTAGATGGATTTTTCTTTCATTCTTTGCTTTTGTGCCCTGAGGCATGAGGACGCTTAGGATTTTTTACTTTATAGGTAGAGGCATTGAAATTTTTGCTTTTGAATCCCATAGATATGGTGGAATGAGTGGAAGCTTCATGTTTATACAATGTGTGCATTGATTGGTCATGATTAGGATTTTTAGAAGATTTATGGATGGATGGATAAGGGGATTGTATAATGGCGATATTAGGTGTTGGGAGTAATAGAGGTAGATTAGATGGAGGGATATTAGGATTTGGAATCAATGGTGTAAAATCTGATGGTGGAAGGTGTATGGTCACATGCTTTTGATATTTTTAGGATGATGGAGGAGGGTTGGCAACATATGTTTTAGGCGTATGATGGGATTTATGGTGAAAAGAGGACTTAGGATGGATGGAGGAAGTACCAACGTCTTTAGCTTGTTTGCCTTGGGGTGAGTATCCAAGGATAAATGAGTGTGGAGGGATTTTGACATGGATGGGCTCCAAAATACCTTCTTCATGAAGGCCTAAACCTTTACCTTGGTAGTTCATGTTTTGGAGTATGTGATGGACAATGGGACTAGGTGTAGGTAGAACACTAGACACAAGTTCCTTTTTGGATGGGGAAAATAAAGAAACGAAAGATAATGGTTGTTGTTGTTATAAGGAGGAACATTCATGAATGAGGGTGGAAAGACCAAGTGGATATGATGGATTTGAAATGGAGTTGATGGTGAATGTGGAAGAATCATTGGGATTTTGATTAACATTGTGTTCACTAAGATCCAAGATTTTTTTTGATCTTCTATGTTGGCTTGGGAGGCATGTGTCTCATTAGGACAAGTAAATGTTTGTGGGTCATGGATAGGACTAGGTGGAGGTGTATTTGGGATATCTTGCTCATGGAGGGGTATAGGATCAATTTACTCATGAATAGGCTCTTCATCATTATGGATATCATCTTGATCATAGAAAAGATATAGATTATGGATAGGTTGGATGAAAGTGTTTTGATCTTTATTAGGACTAGGGCTTGATGTTTCCACATGCTTTGGAGTAGACTCTTGATATAACTATTGGGTTGATTGAATGGAATTGGAAGGGGATGACTCTTGAATAGGCTCAAAATGTTCTTGATGGTCAATCTCACGAGGGCATGATGGAGGTTGACTTGAGGAGACTCTAGAATAGGTTCAAGGGGTTGTGTGTGACATGATGGAATTAGAAGACTAGGCATAGTGCTGGAAGAATCTTTTGTAAGCTCAAGGGTTGGAAATGGTTGGCATGGTTTACTCCTTGCTAGTATCCCTTGGGTCACATCCTTTTTAGGTGGATGGGTGGATTTGGGTTTTCTTTTGTAATGGTTGAACTTAGGGTGTGGAATTGATGGAGGATTTGATGATGGTGTGGGTAATGAAGGGTTTTATGGGTTGGAATGTGTGGAGACCAATGGATTTGTACTATGAAATGGTGCCTTAGGGATAGGAATTTGATTGGATAGTGGTATGATAAACTTGTAGGGTGCATGAACTAGATTGGTGTTTCCCTTGTCAAAGGTGGCATTAAGACAAAGGCTTTTGATCTTGTTGTAAAGGTGGACTTCGGCTCACATGTTCTTGTTGTGAAGTGAATTGATATGATGATGTGGCATTGATATGGAAAGGATATGGTGGTGTAAGGTTGTCTTGATAATTGGATGGACTATGTTGGTATGATGATTGATGTGGAATTTGAAGTTGTGTTTTTTTGGTTTGGGATTGGTGTGTGGCTATGAGTTGTTGGATTTGGGATTGGTGGTTGGCTAAGATGTGTTGGATTTGGGATAGGATTTGTTGTATGTGAGGTGATTGACTTTGTTGAAATGGTTGAAGTTTTTCTTGTAAGTGTTTTATGGTTGATTGGTTTAGGGGTTGGTTTGGGTGTTGGAGTGCTTGGATTATTTTTTGTAGGTGGTGTTGGCCTCCTCTAATGGTTAAATAACTAAGCCCTTAGAGTTGTGACTTAG
Organism: Sequoia sempervirens; assembly: GCA_007258455.2. Taxonomy (NCBI): domain Eukaryota; kingdom Viridiplantae; phylum Streptophyta; class Pinopsida; order Cupressales; family Cupressaceae; genus Sequoia; species Sequoia sempervirens. The sequence continues at coordinate 16,220 of VDFB02360036.1, forward strand.
AGATTAGACATCTGCACTAAGTAGTTATCTTACTCATCATGAAGGTGCATTTCATTGTCAACCCAGGGACGTAA
>VDFB02360036.1:20491-34106 GCA_007258455.2 Sequoia sempervirens
AAAGGAATAATTGGATCCATAGAATAGTGGTACCTTGTTTGAAGAAAGACCTTCTTGTCGTATTGTGTGTTCCATCCCAGATTTTCCTCAAGCTATTAAGCTTCACCAAGGAACTTAGCTCTAATACTAATTGTTAGACACACAAATACTGAGAGGGGGGTGAATCAATATTTAATACTTTCTAATTTAAATCATCACATACAAAATACTTTGAAAACATAATCAATGGAAAAACAATTAAAGAAAACATCCACAAAGAGCACACCAAATTTATGTGGAAACCCTAAAGGGAAAAACCATGGTGAGAAAAGATGCTTGGAGATACTGTCCAAATCCAACCTCATAGAATAATATAGAACTTACAATAATTTTGCAAGCACCAACCCACATGAATTACAATCTTAAAGACATACACCAATCCCTTATGACTGAGCTACAACATAATCACTAAGCAACAACTCAAATTAAGAGGCGTCAACCTCATATTACATAAGGAAACACATATCTTCTTTCACACAACCTGCTCAACATTAGCAAGTGAGTACATCCTTTGATGATATCTCTCGAATTTAGTTCAACATCCTTGACTTCTCTTTTTTTTCTTGCACATCATTTAACATTTACATTTCACAGCATGCAACTTAGATAGGGATAGGGTTGGATTGAACTCTCACCGTTCCATGCTCTGATTCCTTGCCTTGAGAACTCCTAAGGGATCTTTTTCACCTTGACCTATAAATCCTATTCCTGATAATAGAACCCCTAGGCTTCTATCCAACCCTGCTATCTTTTACAATGCCTTAACCAAGCAATTCTTGGTGCTTCTCCTCACATTCACCATCTAGCCCTTAATGCTCTTAAAGACTAGCTATTCTCCAAATGTTTACAAATCTTGCTGCAGGGGTGTGATATTTCTCCCATGGCTTCAAAACTATCCTACCGTGTTTCTTGTTAAATCTCAAGTCTTCTTTCTTCTATCGCTACCACCAAAACCTAGGTTAGGGTTTTAGGAGGGCTAGTAGCCCATGAGCCCCTATTAGGTCTCTTAACCCGAGGATTTAGGCTATTGCTTCTTCCTGTTCGGTGAACACCATAAACTCAAAGAAAGAACCTAGCTCAATTTTGGAGCACTTCAAGATTTTGGGGTTTTAGACCTTCTCAAGCGTACATAGGGTTAACCCTATTTTTGAGGGATTTAGGGCTTTTAAAGCCTTTCTTGGTCACACAGTGAACTGTTTCCTCCTTCCAGCCACCAAATGGTTTGGTGATGACTCTTGGATCTTGCTTGACCTTGGTAAAGGTCTCCTACAATCATTACACACCTTAGTTGTTAAGGAGTTGACACCCCTGCTGCGTTAAGACTTGTCTCTAACTATCTTTTCCAAGCCGGGCACTCACAGTCTCGCCTAGGAAAAGACCTTGAGCATGCCTCTAGAGCTTCCAATGCCTCCTACTACTACAATATGTACAGGTATGGAGCCTGGCCACATCCCCAACAAATCCATACTTCCTGGTACGGAGGGAATGCAGCCTAAAACCCCATTTTCACACTGTTTCCAGTCAAGACAACAACTAAGGAAAAACACAGAATTTACCAAAATGGATGAAAGTGATGAACCAACTATCTAATGTGCTACAACAAGACTTCTAGAGGCTACACTACATGCTAAAAAAGAACACAAAATGCCTCTTTCAATTCATTCAACAGCTATTACAGAAAACAAAAGCAAAAATAGGAGATTGCACACCAAAACACTATCTTTTTACTATTCTCATATAACTCCAAATGTACCAAATTCTTCCAACCCTTCAAACAGGTCAAGGCCACCTTTAAATATGCCTCCCAAATAGTTAAGTTTCTTGGGTCGAGGCCTTAGGTGACCTAAAAGTGCATTCTTTAAAACCCCATGTGTTTTCAAGCATTTGGCAAAATGATGAATGATGCCAAGTTGGGGCTTCAAAACCCATTCTTGATTGCCACCTCCCAATCCATTGATCATAGTTTGATCAAGCATTATTCAAAAAAACCAAACCTAGCTAGATGGTCAACATGACCTCAACAATAACACAACAAAATTTTAAACTTCCTTCATGACTCCAGGAAAACCAAGTTTCCCAGGTGCTCCTGCACCATTCTCCCCCTCTCAGCACAAACACTAAGAACTGGAAGGAGGGATCATTTCTAGGTCAATACCAAGTGTCTTGAACTAATCTTCTTGTATCCAAGTGGCTTCTGATTCTGGCTTGTGCTTCCACTTGATAAGGTGCTCCATGTACACCTTATGTCTTGTAGCTTTCTGCACTCTTGACTGCAAGACCTTCTCTGCCTAAAGCTTGTCTTGTTGAGGAAAGTTCACATTACTGATGTCCTTGAGAACTTCCTGACTGTTCTGACCCTCATCATTGACTGATCCCTTGTACTTGATTAAATCAACAACATTGAAAACTGGAGAGATGCCCAAATCTGATGGTAATTCCACCTTATATGCATTCTTGCCATATTTGGCTAACACCTTGCATGGACCCACTCTTTTCATCTGTAACTTGGTTTCCATTCCTTTCTACAATCTTGATTTTTTGAGGTGGACCATAACATAGTCCCCAACTGCAAATTGCACATCTCTCTTTGACAAATCAACTTTTTCCTTCAACTTTCGGGTTGCTGCTGTAACTGTTTGCTTAACCTGCTCATGAATCTCTTTCATTGTCTGAGTGAAGTCTTCTGCATGTCCGCTCCTATTCTCCATAGATCCAAGGTCTCTGAGTTCACAAATGCCTCTTGGGTGCATCCCATACACAACCTCAAAAGGACTTTTTCCGGTAGTTCTATTGACACTGTCATTGTAGGCATATTCAGCTTGAGAAATCACCACATCCCATGTTTGTTCATACTCCTTGGTTAAACATCTTAAAATATTTCCTAACACTCTATTAACCACCTTTGTTTGGCCATCAGTCTGAGGATGGTAAGCTGATCCAAATGATAGATTTATTCCCAATCTGCTCCATAAAGTCTTCCAAAAATGGCTCATGAATTTCACATCCCTGTCTGATACAATGCTCAATGGCAATCCATGGATTCTTACAACTTCCCTGAAGAAGAGATGGGCTATGTAACTTGTATCATGTGTAGTCTTGCAAGGGATAAAGTGACTCATCTTGCTAAATCTGTCAACAACTACATAAACACTATCAAACCCTGCCTTGGTCTTGGGGAGTCCTACCACAAAATCCATACTAACACACTCCCATGGTCTGCTAGGAATGGGTAAAGGTTGATACAAACCTGCATTGTTGGCTCCCCCTTTGGCTTTCATACAAACCACACACTGTTCCACATACCTTCTAACATCTCTTGCCAATTTAGGCCAATAATAGAACCTTTGCACTAGTTCTAAAGTCTTATTGATACCAAAATGCCCACTAAGATTGCCATTATGTTTTTCTTGAATCAAATTTTCCCTCATTGACCCTCTTGGAACACATAACAGATTACCCTTAAATAACAGTCCATTTTGCAGTGTATATTCAGCATATTGACTATGAAAATGATTCTCAAAATCAGAGCATACCTTGTAGGCTTATGAGAAATCTTCATCCTCACCATAGAGGTCTTTGAAACTCTCTAATCCAATGCTTTTCAGCTGTATCTCTTGGACTGTCAACAACCTTCTGCTTAATGCATCTGCCACCTTGTTCATTTGCCCTTTCTTGTGCTTGATGGTAAAATTAAAAGCTTGGATGTATTCCATCCATTTCAAATGCCTATTACTTAGTTTTTCTTGGGTGTTAATATAACTAAGTTCCTGGTTATCCGTGAAGACCACAAACTCTTTGGGCAACAAATAATCCCTCCACTTCCTAAGGGACTGCACTAAAGCATATAACTCAAGATCATAGGTAGAGTACTTTTGCTTGGCTTCATTGAGCTTTTCACTAAAGAAGGCTATAGTCCTACCTTCTTGACTAAGTACTCCTCCTACTGCTACTCCACTTGCATCACACTCCACTGTAAACAACTTATCAAAACTAGGCAATAACAAAATGGGTTGAGTTGCCACTTCTTGTTTCAATTTTTCAAACCCTGTATCAACTTCTTGAGTCCACTTAAACTTTGTTTCATAACACCCTTGATTGTATCTAGTATTGGTGCACATATACCACTGAAATTCCTTATGAATTTTCTATAAAACTAAGCTAAACCATGACAACTTCTTACCTCTGTTGCTGTGGTTGGTGTGGGCTAGTTTAGGATGGCTTCCATCTTTTTGGATCCATATTCAATGATCCTTGGGATACTACAAACCCAAAATACACATGCTCTTGTTTGAAGAACTCACATTTCTCTAGATTGATGGCTAACTTTTCCTCTTGCAACCTTTTAAGTACCATCTCCACATGTTTTAGATGTTCTTCTATTGTCTTACCCATCGATTATGTCATCCAAGATAGACTACTACAAAGATTCCTATGAAATCCTTAAGCACCTCATTCATTAGTCTCATGAGCGTGCTGGGGGGGCATTTGAGAGGCCAAATGGCATCTCTTTCCACTCATATAGGCCATCATTTGTCTTAAAAGCTATCTTCCACTCATCACCTTCCTTAATTCTAATCTGATGGTAGCCACTCTTGAGGTCCAACTTGGTGTAATACTGTGCTCCTCCAAGGCAATCCATTAGATCTTCTATTCTAGGGATAGGGAATCTATATCTGATTGTAATCCTATTGATTGCTCTAGTATAAGTACAAAGTCTCCACTTACCTCCTTTCTTAGTTGCCAAAACCACCGGGACTGCACATGGGCCGATGCTCTTTTGAATCAGACCTTGAATCAACAATTCTTCCACTTGCCTAGCCACCTCTAGGTTCTGCTCAGGAGTGAGCTTGTATGCTACTTTGTTAGGCAAGGAGGCTCCAGGTATGAAGTCAATTTGATGACTTATTGCTCTCTTTGGTGGTAGAGTTGCGGGTGTTCCATCACTGACTTATCAAGCAACCTTTGGACTGCTTCTGGTAAGACTGTCCTTTCAACCTTTTCTTCCTCTTTGGACTGCATCATGATCACATATCCTTCATTCCCTTGATGTAGATTGCTGATAAACTCTTTATCACTACTCAACATGATGTTTGGTACCTTGGACTGCCCTTCATCTTCCTCTGTCAATGACTGCAACTTGAAGGTTCTTCCATCCTTCTTAAATGAAATGGTGTTCTCCTTCCCATCATAAATGGAACTTCTGTCATATTTCCATGGTCTACCTAGTAGCAGATGGCATGCATCCATGGGTAATACATCACAAACCAGCTTGTCTTTATAGCCTCCAATTGAAAATTCTACTGTTACTTGTTCATTCACCAAAACACTCTGCCCTTTATTCAGCCATGTGACCTTGTAGGGGTTGGTATGAGGTACCTTCTACAATTTCAGCGTAGTTACTGCCTCCTCTGAGATTATATTATCTATAGAACCAGAATCTACAATGACCTTGCATACTTTACCAAGTATTTTGCACCTTACTCTAAAAAGAGCTCTTCCTTGCTTAGGTTCCTCCTTGACTGGTTGTTTGATCAACATTCTGTTAAACATCAGACTCTCTCCAATTTTAGATTCTATATGACTGATCTCAGTTGCCTTAGGACTCATGGTGTCCTCTTGTGCATAAGCCACTCTCTTTTCATTGCTTGATGATGATACTTTCTCTGGGCATCTATAAGCAGGGTGACCTAGTTGGTTGCAGTAACACTTCATGGTGCTTGGAAAGTAAGAGTTACTTACAGTCACGCTCCTCTTCCTCTATTTGAACCTCGCCAGTCCTCTTCCTCTGTTAAATCCTCCTCTTGAAGATGTTTCAACTCCATGCTTAGTGAGTTTTGATTCTCCTTGGTTTCTTTGGTCACTACCTCTTCCTTAGTAACCACCACACTATCCTCTTTGATCTCTTTGATCCCTGCCTTTGCCTCTTCCCTTAGAAGATTGATCATGCTTCCTTTTGTTCCTTTCTTCAATCTTTATAGCCAACTGATAACATTGGTGGACTGTCTTGGGACTGAGTAAATCCATCTCTTCCTGAATGTTCCACTTCAAGCCATTAAGGTACCTAGCCACTTTTAGGCTCTCATCCTCTGTCACATTTGATCTCAAACAAAGCTTCTGAAACTCTTCAGTATAGGTGTTGACATCTTGTTCTTTCTGCCTTAGAATCTGCCTCTTCTTGTGTAGTTGGATCTCATAATCATCTGGCATATAGGCTTCCTTCACCTTAGCAACCATTCCTTTCCAAGTTGATATGGGTTGTTTGCCTTCTTTCTCCCTTTCAGTCTAAACAAACTTCCACCATGTCAAAGCTAATCCTCTCAACCTTGATTTGGCAACCTTCACTTTCTGTGCTTCAGTGACTCCATCACATTCAAAGTGGTTCTCCATACCATCTATCCAATCCATGACCATCCGGGATCCATCTTTCCACTAAGCAGTACATGCCCCTCAAGTCCTTTTCCACTCAAGGCTTTCAATGCTGCCTTCCAGAAAGGCTCCTCTAGAATAGAAATTCGAGGGTTTTAGGACCTTTCTTCCTCTACAACCTCTTCTTCCTTTGGCACCCGTTCCTTCCAGCCTTGCATTGTTCAATGCTTTCTCCGGTTAACATTCTTTCTTTTAAGGACTTGTTGTCCTCTTCTGTTCTTCAACCCTCTTGGCTAATTGTGCATTTGTCACCATGGTAGAGATTTCATGACTCAACCCGACATATAAGGCTGCTTTCAAATCTTTAGCTAAGCTCGATACCAATCGATAGGGACAGGGCTGGTTGGAACTCTCACCGTTCCATGCTCTGAGTCCTTGCCTTGAGAACTCCTAAGGGATTCTTTTTCACCCTGACCTATAAGTCCTATTCCTGATAATAGAACTCCTAGTCTTACTGTCCAACCCTACTATCTTTTACAATGCCTTAACCAAGCAATTCTTGGTGCTTTTCCTCACATTCTCCATCTAGCCCTTAATGCTCTTAAAGACTAGCTATTCTCCAAATGTTTACAAATCTTCCTGCAGGGGTGTGATATTTCTCCCATGGATTCAAAACTATCCTACTATGTTTCTTGTTCAATCTCAAGTCTTCAATCTTTTATCCCTGCCACCAAAACCTAGGTTAGGGTTTTAGGAGGGCTAGTAGCCCATGAGCCCCTATTAGGTCTCTTAACCCGAGGTTTTAGGCTATTGCTCCTTCCTGTTCGGTGAACACCATAAACTCAAAGAAAGAACCCTGGCTCAATTTCAGAGCACTTCAATATTTTTGGGGTTTCAGACCTTCTCAGGCCGTACATAGGGTTAACCCTGATTTTGAGGGATTTAGGGCTTTTTAAAGCCTTTCTTGGCCACAAAGTGAACTGTTTCCTCCTTCCAGCCACCAAATGGTTTGGTGATGAATCTTGGATCTTGCCTAACCTTGTTAAAGGTCTCCTGCAATCATTACACACCTTAGTTGTTAAGGAGTTGACACCCCTGCTGCATTAAGACTTGTCTCTAACTGTCTTTTCCAAGTCGGGCACTCACAGTCTCGCCTAGGAAAAGACCTTGAGCATGCCTCCAGAGCTTCCAATGCCTCCTACTACTACAATATGTACAGGTATGGATCCTGGCCACATCCCCAACAAATCCATACTTCCTGGTACGGAGGGAATGTAGCCTAAAACCCCATTTTCACACTATTTCCAGTCAAAACAACTAAGGAAAAACACAAAATTTACCAAAATAGATGAAAGCGATGAACCAACTATCTAATGTGCTACAACAAGACTTCTAGAGGCTACACTACATGCTAAAAAAGAACACAAAATGCCTCTTTCAATTCATTCAGTAGCTATTACAGAAAACAAAAGCAAAAACAGGAAATTGCACACCAAAAACACTGTCTTTTTACTATTCTCATATAACTCCAAATGTACCAAATTCTTCCAACCCTTCAAACAGGTCAAGGCCACCTTTAAATATTCCTCCCAAATAATTAAGTTTCTTGGGTCGAGGCTTTAGGCGACCTAAAAGTGCATTTTTTAAAACCCCATGTGTTTTCAAGCACTTGACAAAATGATGAATGATGCCAAGTTGGGGCTTCAAAACCCATTCTTGATTGCCACCTCCCAATCCATTGATCATAGTTTGATCAAGCATTATTTAAAAAAACCAAACCTAGCTAGATGGTCAACATGACCTCAACAATATCACAACAAAATTTTAAACTTCCTTCATGACTCCTCGTGAAAAACCAGTTTCCTGTGTGCTCCCTCGCACTGCTAGAGCCTCCTTGTCGCCAACAAGCCCATAGCCCCAATAAGGTTATTCTACAATTTCCCAAACAGCTCTAATCGTCGTGTCCATAGCCTCGATAGAGTTATTTGGATAGTCTAAAGAGTTGATATCAATTTTTTTTTTTAGAATATGGCAATGATGGGTCATTTTTCTTTTGATATTGCAATAATAGCTCATTTATCAACTTGCAAGAATTGAGGCACTACTATTAGGTTGGGAATTATAGTGGTAGAAAAGGTAGTCTTTTTATTTTTTAATTAATGCAAACAACTGTTATCCAAAATTTCAGTAGAATGATTGAAATGTATTCATTTGTAGCTCAACGTCAGTTGAATGATTCATGCTAAATAGAGTACATAAAATTGAACAATTCTTTAACAATTTATAAATGGAAAACTATTTCCAGTTAGAATAGAGATTAAAGTTTTGGGGTTGACATTCTATTGACTTGTAGACCTTTAAAGGTTTCCAATTAATGTAAATTCAAAACAATGCAACACCCGAAAAAATAAATGAAACAAACAAAAAAAACAAACCAAATAAAAGAGATTATTTACAAAACTATTTACAAAAAAAAAATTTACAAAAAACTATTTGTCTATGACTGGAAATAATGCTTTAGGAATTGCCCATTCACAGGAAATGGGATATCTTCACCAGTCAAAGACTTTAATCTATACGTGCTATCACCCAAGATTCTAGAAATTTGGTATGGGCATGTCCATAATCTTTCAAACTTACCATGTTCACCTTTACGCTCATGGGCTTTATTCCAATATATGACCAAATCAGATACTCTAAAAGTCTTTAATTTGGTATGCTTATCAAACCATCTTTTCATTATGGATTGATGTTTAGAAAAATGGTCTATGGCTTGTGTTCGTTTCTCATCTAAATGCATCAATTGCAACAACTGATTTTCTGTTTGATCATCTAATCCAAAATATTCTTTTGCAAACTACCAGGTGGGGATTTTTAAGTTTATTGGTAGTCTAGGATCTACCCCATAGACTAAATGATAAGGAAAATTCCCTAATGTAGCTTTCATCCTAGTACGATCTACCCAAAGGGTGAACCTGAACAAAGAATTCCATTCCCTAGGGTTATTTTCAATCAATTTTCTAATTATATCCAACAAATTTTTATTGGATGATTTAGCTAATCCATTTCCCTGTGGATAATAATTAAATAAAAAATTTATGCCTATTCAAATTCCCAATTAGAAAATTTTAATGAAGCAAAAGAAGGGCCATTATCACATACCAATGCGTATGGCATTCCAAACCTAGTGATAATGTTTTCCTCTAAAACTTTTATGACCACGTCAGTAGTGCATTGCTTGTTGGGGCATGCCTTTGTCCATTGAGTACAATAATATGTAGTAGTCAATATGAATCAATGACTAGCTAAAGATGGAGGATTGATAGTTCCAATAAAGTCTAGTCCCCATTGTGAGAAGGGATGCATCTCCATCACTAGTTGCAACAGTTGAGCATTGAATCTTCCTTTATCCGACGTTTTTTGACATGTATGACAATGTTTAACATGTTCATAAGTATCTTTAAATATCGTGGGCTAGTAGTAACCCACTCTTAGAATGAGGTGTACAATAGCTAAAGGTGCTCCATGAGCTGTTCCAAATCTCTCATGTAGTTCCTACAACACTTTATCAACTTTTGTTCTATTTAATCATCTTAAATAGATTCCTTCATGATTTCTTTTAAATAGAACTCCTCCCTTAATCATGTAACTTTGTGACTTTATCTTGAGGGATCTTCTTTGATTCCTTTGTATATGATCAGGGCAAGTGTGGCTAACCAAATAATGCCAAATGTCTAAATACCAATCTTCTTGATCTTTTTCATCCAATGTGTATTGTTGACTTGAGATTTGGGGATCTATTTCTGCAATATATTTAGCCAAAGCTTGTGCCTAGACCAACCTCATGGGTATGATGTCTAAATAATATTCTTGTAAAATGGTGACCCATTTAGCTCTCTTTTCTCTATGCTCACTTTGTGTTAACAACATTTTGACAGTTGAATTTGGGACAATAGCTTTGACTATACTCTTGAGGATGCAATGTCTAAACTTGCGTATGACTTTGACCAAAGCAAAGGCTTTTTTTTCAACATCTATGTATCTTAATTTTTCTTACTTGAACGGAGAGCTCATGAAATCAATTGGTTTCTCTTCTTTATTCTTTCCTTTCTATGTCAATATTGTTGCACAAGTATGACCAGAAGTGAATGAGTAAATATAAAAAAGTTTAATATAATCCAGACTTACCAATGCTGGCGCTTCTGTGATTGAAGTCTTTATAATCTCAAAGGCGATCTTAGCTTCATTCATCCACTCTATTTTGGCATCTTTATTTAGCATATCATTGAGTGGCTTCACTATTTATATGAATCCTGTAATAAATTTTTGAGCAAAGTTAATCTTACCAAAATATGACTTTAATTATTTTCTACTTCCCAAGGGTTGTAATTTGAGTAATGTGTTCACTCTATCTAGGCTGATTGAAATACCATGTTCTGAAATGATATGTCCTAGTAACTTTCCTTCAATCACCCTAAAAAAATATTTTTTAGGATTTAGTGAAACTCCATAAGTTTCGAACTTCTGTAATATCACTCTGAGATCTCAAACGTGATCTCTTCTATCTTTAGAAAATACTATAAGGTCATCCATGTAAATAATGATGCATTTTCCTATCAATTCTTGAAAATCATAGTCCATGTCTCTCTAGAATGTACTCCAACATTTATCAATCCAAATGGCATCCTTCTATAAGAAAAAGTTCCCCACTTCGTGGTGAAAGTTGTTTCCATCTGATCTTCCCTCGCTACCATTACTTGGTTATACCCAAAAAATCCATCCAAAAAGGACATCATTTGCAAACCGTTAACTATCTGTAACACTTCTTCAAGTGAGGGTAGTAGATAATTATATTTTTTAGATGCTTTGTTGAGATTTCAGAAATCTGGGCACAATCGTATATCTCCATTCTTTTTCCTTACAGGGACTAAATTTTCCACCCAACTGGAAAGTCTAATTGGAAAAATTATCTTGGCTGACAACAATTTTTGAACTTCCTTTTGAATTAAAGGCTCTAAGATTGCATTCACTGCACGTTGCTTCTATCAGAAAGGTTTCAAATCAGGCTTCAGTGGTATAGTATGTGTAATAATGGAAGTTTCATACGTCTTCAAATCTTCATATGTCCATGCCATGACTTTCCAGTAATCTTTAAGTTCCTAAACAATATTTCTCTTCTCTTTTTCAGTACAAACCTTCCCTATGAGTACATTTTTAGGATCTTCTTTAGTATGCAAAGTATATGACTCAGATAATCCTTCATCACTTTGAGGTAAATATTTTCGTCTGACTATCTGGTAAATGTTGAACAATTGTTCTAACTCAATTATTCCTTTCAGGATATTATTATCTCTAACTTGAGTCAATTCTTCATCTTGAATTTCGCTATTAGGGTGATCTATTTCTTCAATGATTTGTGTTTCAAAAATACCAGAATTAGTAATGAATTCCAATATGTGTTGGTCATCTTCAAACACTTATAAGTTTGTAACATTATTAGGAACTGAGGGTAATTGTACCAATTCAATTGTGAATCTTTTTAGATATGAGGTTTCCAAAGGTTCCAAAGTACTAGCTGCAGTAGCTAGGGCATCAGCTCTCTGATTGAGTCTTCTAGGGATATGAGTAATATTGAATGCATCAAAATCTTCAATTAAATCCCATACTCTGTGTCAATAGTTCGATAATCTCTTGAAGTGGCAAATATATTGCTTTCAGACTTGTTTAACTACCAATTCTGAATCACCAAACACTTTAAGGATTCTAGCTTTCTTCTTGATTGCTAGGATCAAACCATGTATAAGGGCTTCGTATTCTGCCACATTATTAGTACACTAAAATTTCAATCAATTTGTAGCAAGGAAGGACTTACCTTGTGGGTTTATAAGTTCTACTCCAATTCCAATTCCTTGTTTTGATTTTGATCCATCAAATTTGAAAATCCAAGCATGATCATTTGTATTCAATATTTTACCATTTTTTTACATCATCGTACAAATATTTTCATTTTGTACATTTTAATCTTCATTTTTACAATTTTTTTATTCAGTTCTGTTGACATCATCATGTTCTAGACAATATCAATTCTCAATTATGTGGATTATCTCTAGACACATCATACAACTATTTTTTGAATGCACAGCATCATGTAATCTACACCAGTCCTGCAACAACAAATTGTTTAGTGAGATTTTACTTTTATTACTCTCCTAAGCTTTTGCAATAATATTCTTCTAAAATTTATCATAAGGACTATTCTCCTCCTCAGAAGAATCACAATTTGATTCGATTAAAACATTTGTTCTAGGAATTAATTCATTAGATTTCTTAGCATCACAAGTGAAAACTTCCTCAATTCTAACTCCTGAATTGCATATTTTATAAACTCCTCATTCTACATCGATATATAGAACTTCATTTTTCTGATTATAGTCTGTGATCATGTATTTCATGCGAGGTTCTCTTTCAATTCTAATTTGATTAGGAACTCCTTTCCATGGTAACCACATGTGCAAAAATTTGGTAGCTATGTATCCATTTAATGTTTTAGACCAATCTCTACTTAAAGTATACCATAGGTATCAGGTATTTCCACAACTTCAATGTCAATATAGTATTGGATTATAGGATCGGAAGCCAATTGCATTTGAATATTAGTCAACTCTCCTACTATGTTTACCTCCATCTTGTCTAGTTGAGTGACTTTCTTTAAATAATTTGCAGGAGTTAACCCCATTGTTTGACATATCGATAACGATGTCATGTTAGTAGAAGCTCCAGATTCTACTAACTAATTATGAAGATTCTTACCAAATATTCTCAAAGTGAGCAAAAATGGCAGGGACTCTAGCTTTCCTTTATAGAAGGCCACTTATGCAACTGCTATGGGAACTATGTTCTTTATCTTTCACCTAGATGTCCTTGGATTTTCTTTCTTTAGGAAAATATTCTAAAGTGTTTAAGAAATCTTTCTTGATCATTTGTTTTTTAAGAAATTCTGATAGAAAAAGTCTAATCTTTACCTTCTTAATTTCTTGTGCTAAATAATTAGTCAAATTGTTTTGATCGGCAGAATGTATCTTTTCACCTTTTAAAACATTTGATGAATTGTAGTGAGAAGTCACCTTAGGTAACCCAGGATTATTGCTTAATTTATCATCAGGGGGAGTGTTAAAGTTGTTAGGTGGGATGGATGTTGTTAAAGGCCCAT
>VDFB02360037.1:0-14883 GCA_007258455.2 Sequoia sempervirens
CCTATTACTTAAAAACTCATAGAACCTCCCAATACTAGAAAAGAGATAGACAACCACCTTTGCATAGCATAGCATGGACAAATTTGTGCTTTCTTCATTAGACCAACTCACCTTTCTCAATAAATATCTTGTTCTCTTTCCAACTACATCTTCTTGAAATTTTCTAAGGAATTTTTTCTTAATGGAGTTTTAAGAAAACACTTAACTCATCGTGCAATCCATTCCCTACCATTTTCTCTCATTCATCCATTCTCTTAATGCATTGATGGATTTCCCTACCTTGTCGTGAGTTCTCATAGCAGTGTAAGTAGGAAGGGTGAAATCAAAGGTTGTGGATTTTTTATTTACTCATGCAAACTATATATTTCTTTAGAGTTTCTAAAGCCTTCTAAATGAGTACCTCTTGTGCCTATCCTCCCATCTCGATCTTCCAAGAGATTGCATTTCTCTACCCTCTTAATCACTCTCAACCCCCCTTATTTTTCTCCACGTGAGTAGGTAGAATTCTACCCAAGGTTGTGGAATCTTTATTTTGTGCTAGCCAAATCCCTTTCTTTGCAACTCTATGCCTCTTTATTCATATCTATAAATTTTTCCTCTAATCTCTCCCTCACACCATTCTCTCCTTTTGCACTTGCAGTTCCATCTATTCTTCTCATGAAAATCCTCTATTTCTCATGTAGATTTGGCATTCTCTCTATCTCCTATGTTCTCTTTGCATTCCTTCTCCATGCATTTTTATGGTCTCTTTTTTCTCCAACCCATACTTAATGAGAAACTAATAGATCTGTGACTTAAAGTTTTCTTGTACTTTGTTTTTCCCACATGACCTCCCATTTCCATACCAATAAAAGGGTTTCCATACCATATTAATGGAATGAATTCCTCCTCTCTTAATTGTTCCCATTCCTTCTCATAAAAAATGGACACATTTCAACCACAAAAAACATCGTAAACTCAATAGGGTCATGAAAGATTCAAAATGCATTATTGTGGTATTGCAACACTTGTCAACATTATGCATCACGCCAACTTTGACATGGTCCAGACAGGCTCAAAATGCTCTCATGTGCTATCATGAAATTTTTCCAACCCTCTTGCACATACATCATATTATGCATGCATCAACATAGTGCATCATCACAAACTCGACATAGTTCTATAGACTCCAAAATGTGCTCTTATGCAGCATCAAGATTTGTCAGCTTTTTGTGCCATTGCAATTTCAACATGGTCAAAGAAGACTCAAAATGCATTCACGCACATTTGCAACACTTGTCCCACTGACATCATCCTTTCCTTCTCAAAATTAGTAACTTTATGAAAGGAAATATGCACCCACCCAAGATAATTTCCACATAACCCAAATAGAGAAATCTATGCAAACAAGTATTCATAATCCATATGCAAAGGAATACACAACATACCATCAAAGATAACACAAGATATACCCTGGGAAAAACCTAGCCTCCAAAAGAATCCATCACTCATGTATTATTCAAAAATAAACACTATAATACATCTTCAGAGCTTTCCATGAATACCTTTGAGACACAAGATCTCTACAAGCACTCCATGTGAACAAGCATGTAACCACGCATCCCATGACATGCTTTAACTGTCACAAATGCTAAAAAGAGATAACTAGCCAAGCTAGCCAACCTTAGACAACTACCCATGTGTTTGATTTTATAGAAACAAGCTCACACAAAACCACCAAGTGGTATTACATAAAACGATGTGCCTAATACCATGAGCTTACAAAACCATTAACCCCTCATTTAATATTGGTACTAAGTTTTCCCAACATTAAATATTTTTTACATGTGCAACCCCACATTAAATATTTAATCTAATGTTACACATATAAGGTGGCCCCAAGAATGCTAGACCCATGTGATGCACACATCCCTAGATTCTCTAGGTGCACCACATAATGATAAAATATTACATTATAACATTATGGAAAATGGATAATACACCTTTTCCTAACATTCTTCCACTTTTTGTATGCATTGCATAAGGGATAAATAAGTAAAATCAAACATAAACAAGGGAACAATCCCCATAGCCACGTATTCCATCAAGGAATCAAAGTGATCCATGTGCTCCATCAAGATACCTATAACAAGAATCAAGGTGACCACCATCTCAAGCATGAATGCTCTCATCCTCTATCATGCACATGCATAAAGATAACAATCCATCCAAAGAGATGTCACACTATCACTCACAAGGAAGCATAAGTCCTACCTCCAACCGATATCCCAATACATAAACACTCAATCCAAAGGTAACAAGTATGTATGAGTAGTTGTCAAGATAAAATCGCCATAGCTGAAAAATAATACCCACAAAAAATACTAACACATCCAACTATCCATACTTAAAAGGTATACAAATCATAAGGAGTGAACCTCATGCCATCAACATATACAACCCATAACATGTAATCACAAGCTCCAAGAGCTAAACATGTCATATAATCAGATTAAATGGATAGCATGTGGATGCAATGATAAAAGATTCAATAGATATTTTGGCAGCTTAAGGGTATGAAGATGGAGGGTCCTCAAATTGGATGAGAGATCTCTAATTTACATAATTTCCATAAGGAAAATCAAGGGACAAGATGTATTGGTTGATGCATGGCTAGGATTGATTGAGGATTGAGTTTTGGGTTAGAGTAAATAGTCATGTGACAAGTGTCACATGAGGGATAAGGGCTAGGTTTAGGAGGTGCATTAGGGCATATCCTTATGTGAATAGTTGAGATATGGAGATGTTCAAAATGGATGGATGAGATGTAAAGCTAGTTTGGCTATTGCGGTAAGTGTATAGGTTCAATGAATCTAGACAAGATCTTAGTTAGTCATGTGATTCTCAATAATTAACTGAATAATAACAAAAATATTTAATTAATTATTGGAGAAGGGTGACATGGAAGGATAAATTAATCAAATATTTAAAAATATTTATTTAATTAAAGTGGGGATAAAGGTAAAGGATAAATTTATTAATTAAATAATAAATATTTATTTAATTAAAGTGGGGGATAAAAGTGAAGGATAAATTAATTAAATAAATATTAAATATTTATTTAATTAAAGTGGGGGATAAAGGTGAAGGTTAGACTAGTTAAATAAATAATAAGGGCGGGTGCATGGAGATGGGTAGCCAATTTGTGGCCACTTTCAATTTAAAGTTTTGAAAATTCATAACGCGAGCGCGTTATAACACGCTCGCATTATGGCTTGGTGGGTCGAGCCTGAGGCTCGGCCACAACGAGCCCATAACGTGAGCGCATTATAACGTGCTCGTGTTATGACATGTTAAAAGAAAAATAAAAAAAGTGAAAGTCATTCATTTTGCATTTTGACTGTGTTTTTTGTTGTGCTCGCGGCCAAAACCCCCATTTTTCGCACTCGTATTCTAGGAGGAGGCATTGTGCAAAAATATTCACCAACGGTTTCTATTTCTTTGCAAGGATGGTGCCACAATGAGGAGGAGGTGTGAGAGGTAAGGATTGTTTGCTTTTTTTTTTGAATTTGTTAGTTTTAGGTTGTATTTGATTTTTTTTTTTGAATTTATAGGAGATGTAAATCAACCTACAAACCCTCAAAATCCTCAACAAGAAGATCAACCAAATCCTCAAGAAAAAAATCAACCACAACAACAACCTCCTCCACCAATTACTCCACACCCTCCTGGCACTCAACAAAATTTAATGAGTGAAATTGAGAACAACACAAAGCAAATAGAGGATTTAATCAGTAGGTTGAGTGATCCAAATGGTTCAACCACAGAAAGAATGACCCTAGCAAGTTCATTGAAAGATATGTTAAAAAATGTAGATTCAATTAGCAAACAAATAACTGGATGGCAAGATAGGAGGTAGGTGGCTAGGGCTTATTATGCAGATAAACTATCATATAAAGATGTAAAGGATTTAAAAATTAAAAAAGGTGATTTGTGCTCATTATTCACTAACCCACATGCAAATCAAAATCTTACCCTCAATGTGAAGAGGTTTCCTATTCACTGGTGCCACCACCAACAAATTAGGAACTATTTTTATGATAGGTGGTACATGGTCTTTGATTACCCACCGTGCAACAATTGTGAAGTCCCGCAGTATTTCCTTAGGAAACTATACAATGAGTTCATATTGAACAAAATCCCAAATTATTTTGATATGAGGGACTTCTAGGGGAGAGGTGGGGGGTTAGCTCAGGATATACCCGGTGCACAGCCAGATCCTATGTGGCAAGGGTGACGAGCTCTCGCTAGGCTGCCTCATGAGCACGTTGTTATGCCTTTTTTCGCGAAGGAGAGTGCCGACATAGAGACATTGCAGGCGATCAACACTTTGACCCAGAGTGTCATTCATCATACTAGCCCTATTCTACAACACCATCCAGGGGAGTCTTCGAGTGGTGGCCTTCGAACCCATGTGTGTCAATCTTGTAGGGTGACTTGTTCATATGACCCCACTGACACTCAAAAGGCTACTACGCAGGATCTATCTGCAACTATGAAGATGGAGAGGGTAGTTGACATTTTTCATGAGGCATATGGCATTGATAGTCAGGTAAAAGTTAGCATGCTCATTGAATTTAATTTATTAAATTTCAATTTTGAAATGCAAGATTAACTAATTTAGTTTTATAATTTTAATAAAATTGCAGGGTCACAATGTTGAGATTGGATACACTAGCCCTCCACCTACTTATTTTTGCAGTACACCTATCGGTGGGGTATGTAACTAGTAAAAAATTATAAATTTATTACATGTTAATAGCATTGTTTTACGAATGGTATTTTAATATGTGATTTTGGATGTTGAATAGGCTAATATTGGAGGTTTCAAGGGAACACCTTCCGATTCATGGATTTACTCAAACCTACATCGCGGGTAATAGAATAAAGAGTTTAACTAATGAATTGTACTTAATAGATTTGTGTAGTTTATATTCATATCGTTGATTGCGTTGCATTGCACATCATTCAAACTCAAAGCATTACTTCACATTCCATAACTAATAACTAGATGTTGATAGATGACAAAATTTCAACTACAATATAGTTGTTTAGAAAGTCAACATAAGCAGTGATGCAATTACTTCACCATGAGACCACATTTCTTCGAGGCATTTATTCAAACAACTCACCACCTTTTCTATGATATCACATTTTCCATACATGTGTACCAAAGCATTTTATCAAACTACTCACTTCCTTGCAGCTATGGCTAAAATCCTAAAATAAGTGCTTTCCAACAAACTATGGATGCTTGGAAAAATATCTATCAAAGCATAATAGTAAGCAATAATACCATAGAGAAGGAATTGAACTTTTATGAAAAAATGCTTGAAATAAATGTGTCTTATGGTGATGGAATGCCATGGCCGATACATTTGTGTAGTTTATATTCATATCGTTGATTGCGTTGCATTGCACATCATTCAAACTCAAAGCATTACTTCACATTCCATAACTAATAACTAGATGTTGATAGATGACAAAATTTCAACTACAATATAGTTGTTTAGAAAGTCAACATAAGCGTTGATGCAATTACTTCACCATGAGACCACATTTCTTCGAGGCATTTATTCAAACAACTCACCACCTTTTCTATGATACCACATTTTCCATACATGTGTACCAAAGCATTTTATCAAACTACTCACTTCCTTGCAGCTATGGCTAAAATCCTAAAATAGGTGCTTTCCAACAAACTATGGATGCTTGGAAAAATATCTATCAAAGCATAATAGTAAGCAATAATACCATAGAGAAGGAATTGAACTTTATGAAAAAATGCTTGAAATAAATGTGGTCTTATGGTGATGGAATGCCATGACGTACATTTGTGTAGTTTATATTCATATCGTTGATTGCGTTGCATTGCACATCATTCAAACTCAAAGCATTACTTCACATTCCATAACTAATAACTAGATGTTGATAGATGACAAAATTTCAACTACAATATAGTTGTTTAGAAAGTCAACATAAGCAGTGATGCAATTACTTCGCCATGAGACCACATTTCTTCGAGGCATTTATTCAAACAACTCACCACCTTTTCTATGATACCACATTTTCCATACATGTGTACCAAAGCATTTTATCAAACTACTCACTTCCTTGCAGCTATGGCTAAAATCCTAAAATAGGTGCTTTCCAACAAACTATGGATGCTTGGAAAAATATCTATCAAAGCATAATAGTAAGCAATAATACCATAGAGAAGGAATTGAACTTTATGAAAAAATGCTTGAAATAAATGTGGTCTTATGGTGATGGAATGCCATGACGTACATTTGTGTAGTTTATATTCATATCGTTGATTGTGTTGCATTGCACATCATTCAAACTCAAAGCATTACTTCACATTCCATAACTAATAACTAGATGTTGATAGATGACAAAATTTCAACTACAATATAGTTGTTTAGAAAGTCAACATAAGCAGTGATGCAATTACTTCGCCATGAGACCACATTTCTTCGAGGCATTTATTCAAACAACTCACCACCTTTTCTATGATACCACATTTTCCATACATGTGTACCAAAGCATTTTATCAAACTACTCACTTCCTTGCAGCTATGGCTAAAATCCTAAAATAGGTGCTTTCCAACAAACTATGGATGCTTGGAAAAATATCTATCAAAGCATAATAGTAAGCAATAATACCATAGAGAAGGAATTGAACTTTATGAAAAAATGCTTGAAATAAATGTGGTCTTATGGTGATGGAATGCCATGACGTACATTTGTGTAGTTTATATTCATATCGTTGATTGCGTTGCATTGCACATCATTCAAACTCAAAGCATTACTTCACATTCCATAACTAATAACTAGATGTTGATAGATGACAAAATTTCAACTACAATATAGTTGTTTAGAAAGTCAACATAAGCAGTGATGCAATTACTTCACCATGAGACCACATTTCTTCGAGGCATTTATTCAAACAACTCACCACCTTTTCTATGATACCACATTTTCCATACATGTGTACCAAAGCATTTTATCAAACTACTCACTTCCTTGCAGCTATGGCTAAAATCCTAAAATAGGTGCTTTCCAACAAACTATGGATGCTTGGAAAAATATCTATCAAAGCATAATAGTAAGCAATAATACCATAGAGAAGGAATTGAACTTTCTGAAAAAATGCTTGAAATAAATGTGGTCTTATGGTGATGGAATGCCATGACGTACATTTGTGTAGTTTATATTCATATCGTTGATTGCGTTGCATTGCACATCATTCAAACTCAAAGCATTACTTCACATTCCATAACTAATAACTAGATGTTGATAGATGACAAAATTTCAACTACAATATAGTTGTTTAGAAAGTCAACATAAGCAGTGATGCAATTACTTCGCCATGAGACCACATTTCTTCGAGGCATTTATTCAAACAACTCACCACCTTTTCTATGATACCACATTTTCCATACATGTGTACCAAAGCATTTTATCAAACTACTCACTTCCTTGCAGCTATGGCTAAAATCCTAAAATAGGTGCTTTCCAACAAACTATGGATGCTTGGAAAAATATCTATCAAAGCATAATAGTAAGCAATAATACCATAGAGAAGGAATTGAACTTTATGAAAAAATGCTTGAAATAAATGTGGTCTTATGGTGATGGAATGCCATGACGTACATTTGTGTAGTTTATATTCATATCGTTGATTGGTGCATTGCACATCATTCAAACTCAAAGCATTACTTCACATTCCATAACTAATAACTAGATGTTGATAGATGACAAAATTTCAACTACAATATAGTTGTTTAGAAAGTCAACATAAGCAGTGATGCAATTACTTCACCATGAGACCACATTTCTTCGAGGCATTTATTCAAACAACTCACCACCTTTTCTATGATACCACATTTTCCATACATGTGTACCAAAGCATTTTATCAAACTACTCACTTCCTTGCAGCTATGGCTAAAATCCTAAAATAGGTGCTTTCCAACAAACTATGGATGCTTGGAAAAATATCTATCAAAGCATAATAGTAAGCAATAATACCATAGAGAAGGAATTGAACTTTCTGAAAAAATGCTTGAAATAAATGTGGTCTTATGGTGATGGAATGCCATGACGTACATTTGTTTGTAATGGCATTCCATCACCGTGAGACCCCATTTCTTTGAGGCATTTTTTCAAACAGTTCACTACCTTCTATATGCCACCACAGTTATCGTACATGTCTATGAAAGCATTTGATCAAATGGTTCATCGGCTTGTTACTATGGGTAAAAGCCTAAAAACACGTCCTTTTGAACAAGATATGGATAGGGCAAATAGTAAGCATGAGAATCAGAAATATATAATTTAATAAGTACTCCAAATTTTGTTCATTATCTCATACATTATAAGTCATGACATGGATCGCTATTGTAGTTTTTGTGATTGAATATTTTTTTGTTTTATTTTCAGTTGTTGCAAGCCAAAACACCTCTAAATGTGATGAGGGCAATGGAGATTGGTGTTTCATCTGCTATACAATCCGCAATGGCTCTGACAGGGGAGGTATGAGGCAAATTAGTATATTTCAATTTGCATTCGTTGTTATAGATGTCAGTTAGTGAAAAATCAAACCATTATTGATTCATAGTTTAATTTCTATTTGGATGGTTTATATAGGGCTTGAGCACGCCTGAGCATGGGCGTGTGAATATTTCCCTCATGGAGAGAGATCATGAGATGGCGGTAAGTGATTATTTTATTAAATATATCATTTTTTATAATGTAATTTCTATATATTAATGTCTTTACTTCTTATTGTAACAGTTAAAACTTCACCATGAACTAAACACTAGGAGGAGGAGCAAGAGCACTCCTCGAGCATAGCACAAACGAGTGACAGACCTATCGCCATCTGATCGACAAGCAAAGGGAAAGAATTTATTTCCAGAGCATGGAGAGCCATGACTTTTGATTCCATAGCCCTTTGTTGTATGCCTACATGGCAATTTTGTACATATTTTGTATTGGATATATTTGACATTGTATGCCTATATGGCATTCTCATAAGCCTATATGGGTATTTTGTACCTATATTTCATACTTATATCGACATATATTGATGTATGCCTATATGGCTATTTGGTTAATTCAAATCTTTTTTATCGATGGTGTCCATATTTGCATTCTAAATTGATGGTTCAATAGATATGAGTTACGTGTATTCAAGTGTATTCAAGTGTATACTTTACAACTTATGTGTGTTTCAATGTATACTTTGTGACTTACGTGTTTTCATGTGTATACCTTGTATTCTGCATATACTTTGTATTAATTTGTGTATACTATGTATTCGTGTGTATACTTCAAGGCTTACGTGTTTTTGAGTACTTGTGCTTCCCTTATTCACATGTACATGCTTGACTTATTCATGTGTATACTTATTAATTAGTTAGCCCTAGCATTGATCATTGTTATCCTTCATGGTTTGTCTTGAATATTAATTGATTGATGCTAAACAACTTTATCTAAAAGAAAAAAACACGTTTTCAATTGGTATTCCATGAAATGATTCATAAAAAAATTCCAATATATTTAATCCTTTGATTGGAACAAATCAATTAAGCAAAGGATACATAATCTTCACAACACTTGCAAAACATAATATTCAAAGTAAATGAAGTAGTTAACTTCTTGATGCATTATTATACAAACATTTATCTTCAATGGTCTTTAAAAAATTTCACAGCATAATTCTGATAGTGCAAAATGAATTGTTATGTTCTTGATGCGTCACCATATAAGCATGTCAAAAGATTTATATGTCAACTTTTTGCAATATTATTTCTTGTATACGAAATGGACTCGAGAGAAAGCAAGTTAAAATCTATAATACAAATAATAAACTGACTCAATGTTGTCCTAGACCCCCTGAATAGGTTTATTTAACAAAGCAACACACTCTCAATCACTCCTCCAATTGGAAAACACCATTGGGCAGCATTTACCAAATTATGTTGCCCCTTGACTTTACCCACTTTTACTCCCTCAAACCTCTCTTTTTCATTCAAAACCCCTATATTTCCAATTAGGGAATCATGCCATAACATACTTTTGACCTCCCTTGTCCTTACAGACCATTTGAACACATCAAACTCCACAACCTCACCCTATTTCCAACCTATTCTAAATTATTCTCAAGCAATTTCTTCTTTTCACCTCATCTAGCCTTGATTTTAAGGCCTAAATTCTACATTTTGAACAGAGGCAACGTTAGTAATCTCTTCCAATGTCTTTACCAATGTTAATTTCTTATTCGTACTTACATAATTGACTCAAATGACCCCACACTAACTCAAAACTAAAAGCAAGATTACAAAATGGCCTATGATGGCCTTATTTGACATTATAATGACTAAAACCACTGAACTATACCTTCTTCATCAAATGGAGGAACAAGGTGCTCTACACCAATGATCATACACTTTTTGTGTGGAATACTCAGACTTCTCAACTGTCGTGTGTATGTTTCTCTTTTCCATTGTTTTGCATGCCATCATAAGGGATCAAGCCGGTTGAACGTAGCTCAGATTAATTCCACATGTTTGGGTGCGAAAGAGGACCATGCCTAGCATAAACCTACCTATCGGGATGTGTTGGAGCAGTTAGTTTGGTCACATGAATTGCAAAACGAAAGTTGCACCACTTTGTAGCTTTACGCTGCTTCAATTTGACACTTTTTCCATCAAGTGAAAAATGGACACCATAGGAAAATGACTTTGAGATAACAAAAACTGAGAGAGGTTATTGTATAGGGGCCCAACATGATCCCATAGGCTTAGACGGAGAGTTTGTAAGCATCACAGTTTCTGAGTAATAGCCTGTCGAAGTTTGCTTCCCTTTTGCACTTTGGACCCTTAAGGGATCGATCTGGTTGAACATAGCTCAGAGCGATTTCGCTTGTTTGGGTGTGAAAGAGGACCATGCCTATCTTAAAAATACCTATTTAGACGCGTTGGAACAATCCATTTGGTCACACAAGTTGAAGAACGAAAGTTGCACCACTTTGCAACTTTGCACTGCTTGCATTTGACACTATTTCCATCAAGTGAAAATCTTTCGCCACAGGAAAACCACTCCGAGATAGCCAAAACCGAGAGAGGTTTTTGTAGAGGGGCCCAATGCAATCATGTAGGATTAGACAAAAAGTTTCTAAGAATCATGGTATCCGAGTAACAAAATGCTAAAGTTTGCAGCCATTTTGCACTTTGGACCCTTAAGGGATCGATTTAGTTGAACGTAGCTCGGAGCGATTCTGCATGTTTGGGTGAGAAAGAGAACCATGCCTAGCATAAACATACCTATTCAGACGTGTTGAAATAGTATGTTTGGTCACACAAGTTGCAGAACGAAAGTTGCACCACTTTGCAACTTTGCATTGCTTGTATTTGACACTTTTCCATCAAGTGAAAATCCGCCACCACGGGAAAACCACTCAGAGATAGCCAAAATCGAAGAGGTTTTTGTAGAGGGGCTGCGATCCTATAGGATCATAAGAGAAGTTTCTAAGCATCACGGTATCTGAGTAAAAACATGTTGAAGTTTGCATCCATTTTGCACTTTGGACTCTTAAGGAATCAATCCGATTGAACATAGTTCAGAGCGATTCCGCATGTTTGGGTGTGAAAGAGGACAATTCATAGCATAAACATACATATTAGGATGCATTGGAACAATCTATTTGGTCACACGAGTTACAGAACGAAAGTTGCACCACTTTGCAACTTTGCACTGCTTGCATTTGACACTTTTTCCATCAAGTGAAAATCTACCGCCACGGGAAAACCACTCTGAGATAGCCAAAACCGAGAGAGGTTTTTGTAGAGGGGACCAACACGATCCTGTAGGATTAGATGGAAATTTTCTAAGCATCATGGTATCTGAGTAACAACATGTTGAAGTTTGCAACCATTTTGCACTTTGGACCCTTAAGGGATCGATCCAGTTAAATGTAGCTCAGAGTGATTTTGCGTGTTTGAGTGCGAAAGAGGACCATTCCTAGCATAAAAATACCTATTTAGATGCGTTGGAACAGTCTGTTTGGTCACACGAGTTGCAAAATGAAAGCTGCACCACTTTGCAACTTTGCACTGCTTGCATTTAACACTTTTTCCATCATGTGAAAATCTGTCTTCATGGGAAAACCACTCCGAGATAGCCAAAACCGAGAGAGGTTTTTGTAGAGGGGCCCAATGTGATCATGTAGGATCAGACAAAAATTTTCTAAGCGTCACGATATTTGAGTAACAACATGCCAAATTTTGTAGCTATTTTGCACTTTGGACCCTTAAGGGATCGATCTAGTTGAACGTAGCTCAGAGTGATTCTGCATGTTTGGGTGCGAAAGAGGACCATGCCTAGCATAAACATACCTATTCGAACGTGTTGAAATTGTCTGTTTGGTCACACGAGTTGCAGAATAAAAGTTGCACCAGTTTGCAACTTTTCACTACTTGCATTTGACACTTTTTCCATCAAGTGAAAATCCGCTGTCACAGGAAAACCACTCTGAGATGGCCAAAACCGAAAGAGGTTTTTGTAGAGGGGCCCAACATGATCTTGTAGGATCAGACGATAATTTTCTAAGCATCATGGTATCTGAGTAACAACATGCTGAAGTTTGCATCCATTTTGCACTTTGGACTCTTAAGGGATCGATCTGGTTGAATGTAGATCGGAGCGATTCCACATGTTTGGGTGCAAAAGAGGACCATGTCTAGCGTAAAAATACCTATTCAGATGCGTTGAAATAGTCTGTTTGGTCACACAAGTTGCATAACAAAATTTGCACCACTTTGCAACTTTGCACTGCTTGCATTTGACACTTTTTCCATCAAGTGAAAATCTGCCGCCACGGGAAAACCACTCTGAGATAGCCAAAACTGAGAGAGATTTTGTAGAGGGGCCCAACGCGATCCTGTAGGATTAGACAAGAAGTTTCTAAGAATCATGGTATCCGAATAATTGTATGCTGAAGTTTGCAGCCATTTCGCACTTTGGACTCTTAAAGGATCAAACAATTAAGGAGTTCAAAAGGAAGTTAGATCCATTGGGAAAGTTTAGTTTGAAGTAGAAACATTAGTAATATATTGTAAGACTCGATGAGAGGGGGATCTTGAAGATTTGAAGCAATAAAAGTTGATTAGCACTACTTTTTATCAGATTTTCCATATTTTTCCATTCTTGGCAGACTTGTACGATCTCGTACAAGGGTGTTTTGACTTGCAAACTGTTGAAATATCTTATAGAATTTGTTAACTTGAATTTGCAGAAGTTTTGAGAGTCTTATTTTAAATTTGTGGAGTTTTATCTCAGATTTTCTTAATTTGCCCTGTTAACCCTGTTTTTGGTGTGTTCAAAGTCACATAAATGTAATTTTTTCCCATTGCACCCCCTGTGACTACTGTGATTGGTGGAATGGGATTTTTTTAGTTGGGAATAGGTGGTTTCAAGCTTTTTTGTGAAGGGGAGGTCTGATATTGTGTTGGGTGTGATGCCCTAATGTGAAAATATGAGTTTTCCTCATGAAAAGTGGAGGTTTTGGTGGGCCAAAGTGAGTTTTGTGAGAAGGCAACATTATTTCATGTTTGATTAAGCTTTTGCAGACCAATTCAAACTTGTTTGAAGAGGTTTTGTGTTTTGGTTAGATTGGGAAGTGACTTTTTCAATAAACCCTTAAGGTTTTGGCTAAAAAGTAGGGTTTTATGGATTACCCTTTGTACGGCGGTATGTCAGAGGTCTGATTGTGGTTTTGGATGTTTTGATACATTTAAATTGCTTCCCCAAGGTTTGTTAGGGTTTGGATAAGTTTCAAGTATATTTGCTTTGGAAAAAGAGGCTAATTAGAAGCCTAAAATGGTGAAAAGGTGAAATTTGAGTGCTCTGGTCTGAAGTGATCATAGGTGGATTTTGAGTATGTCAAAGTTTTTTCAAATGGGTCCCTGAAGAGGTTCATGTCATGGACTAATGAGGTGTCATTGAGATAAGTTACCTGATTGAGTTGATTCCTAGTGCTACAAGGGAAAAGAGTGATTTTGAAGAAATGATGAAATTGTGAGGAGTTTATGGCCTGACAGTTGTGTTTGCAGATTGGAATTGTGACTTTGTGTGTTGCATGCCTCCCCCTATTGCATCAATCCACAAACCATCATATTGATTGTATCACATGACCTTTTACATACATTTTACATTTCAAAATTCAATTTTTACATTTGAAAACTAATCAAAAATAAAAGTATAAGGTGCTATACAATCCGCACAAGCTTGAAACAAAAAAGAAAAAGTGCTGCAAATACAAAAAACATCATCCTTTATATACTAATTTTGCAATTGTGCAACTAATGCAAGTTTTTCATTTTTACACCAAATGACATCTTTTGTCCAATATCACTTCTCTAATCACCTAATGACCTCTTTGAGACTTTGAATACATTACATATGACCTTCACATGACCTTTTTCACATTGTTTACATTTCAAAATTCAAATTTTGCAAATTTTCCTATTGAAGGCATTTACAGAACAAGGTGCTACTGCACCAAACATGAACTCCAAAATTACAATATTTGAGTAAATCTCATTACAAGTAAATCTCATTACAATGCCTTAGGAACTTCATTCTCACAGATCTTTTACAATGTCACTCATACATTCAAGATTCTCTTTAAATGTCTACATCATAGGTGCTCATTATGAGGTTAACTTCAATTGAGTAACTTGAGATTCCCTCGCTAAGCTTCACACGATCTTTTATAATGGCTTCAAATCATAATTGAGATTTTTCAAGATCATCAAAATAAGGATTTTGCATTGCTT
>VDFB02360037.1:14983-26669 GCA_007258455.2 Sequoia sempervirens
TATTGGTACTAAGTTTTCCCAACATTAAATATTTTTTACATGTGCAACCCCACATTAAATATTTAATCTAATGTTACACACAACATATAAGGTGGCCCCAAGAATGCTAGACCCATGTGATGCACACATCCCTAGATTCTCTAGGTGCACCACATAATAATAAAATATTACATTATAACATTATGGAAAATGGATAATACACCTTTTCCTAACATTCTTCCACTTTTTGTATGCATTGCATAAGGGATAAATAAGTAAAATCAAACATAAACAAGGGAACAATCCCCATAGCCACGTATTCCATCAAGGAATCAAAGTGATCCATGTGCTCCATCAAGATACCTATAACAAGAATCAAGGTGACCACCATCTCAAGCATGAATGCTCTCATCCTCTATCATGCACATGCATAAAGATAACAATCCATCCAAAGAGATGTCACACTATCACTCACAAGGAAGCATAAGTCCTACCTCCAACCGATATCCCAATACATAAACACTCAATCCAAAGGTAACAAGTATGTATGAGTAGTTGTCAAGATAAAATCGCCATAGCTGAAAAATAATACCCACAAAAAATACTAACACATCCAACTATCCATACTTAAAAGGTATACAAATCATAAGGAGTGAACCTCATGCCATCAACATATACAACCCATAACATGTAATCACAAGCTCCAAGAGCTAAACATGTCATATAATCAGATTAAATGGATAGCATGTGGATGCAATGATAAAAGATTCAATAGATATTTTGGCAGCTTAAGGGTATGAAGATGGAGGGTCCTCAAATTGGATGAGAGATCTCTAATTTACATAATTTCCATAAGGAAAATCAAGGGACAAGATGTATTGGTTGATGCATGGCTAGGATTGATTGAGGATTGAGTTTTGGGTTAGAGTAAATAGTCATGTGACAAGTGTCACATGAGGGATAAGGGCTAGGTTTAGGAGGTGCATTAGGGCATATCCTTATGTGAATAGTTGAGATATGGAGATGTTCAAAATGGATGGATGAGATGTAAAGCTAGTTTGGCTATTGCGGTAAGTGTATAGGTTCAATGAATCTAGACAAGATCTTAGTTAGTCATGTGATTCTCAATAATTAACTGAATAATAACAAAAATATTTAATTAATTATTGGAGAAGGGTGACATGGAAGGATAAATTAATCAAATATTTAAAAATATTTATTTAATTAAAGTGGGGATAAAGGTAAAGGATAAATTTATTAATTAAATAATAAATATTTATTTAATTAAAGTGGGGGATAAAAGTGAAGGATAAATTAATTAAATAAATATTAAATATTTATTTAATTAAAGTGGGGGATAAAGGTGAAGGTTAGACTAGTTAAATAAATAATAAGGGCGGGTGCATGGAGATGGGTAGCCAATTTGTGGCCACTTTCAATTTAAAGTTTTGAAAATTCATAACGCGAGCGCGTTATAACACGCTCGCATTATGGCTTGGTGGGTCGAGCCTGAGGCTCGGCCATAACGAGCCCATAACGTGAGCGCATTATAACGTGCTCGTGTTATGACATGTTAAAAGAAAAAGAAAAAAAGTGAAAGTCATTCATTTTGCATTTTGACTGTGTTTTTTGTTGTGCTCGCAGCCAAAACCCCCATTTTTCGCACTCGTGTTCTAGGAGGAGGCATTGTGCAAAAATATTCACCAACGGTTGCTATTTCTTTGCAAGGATGGTGCCACAATGAGGAGGAGGTGTGAGAGTGGGATTATTTGCACGTTGTTAGTTTTAGGTTGTATTTGATTTTTTTTTTTTTGAATTTGTAGATGTAAATCAACCTGCAAACCCTCAAAATCCTCAACAAGAAGATCAACCAAATCCTCAAGAACAAAATCAACCACAACAACAACCTCCTCCACCAATCACTCAACACCCTCTCGGCACTCAACAAAATTTAATGAGTGAAATTGAGAACAAGAAAAAGCAAATTGAGGATTTAATCAATAGGTTGAGTGATCCAAATGGTTCAACACGCAAAGAATGACCCCATAGAAGTTCATTGAAAGATATGTTAAGTTAAATTCAATTAGCAAGCAAATAACTGGATGGCAAGATAGGAGGTAGGCGGCTAGGGCTTATTATGCGGATAAACTATCATATAAAGATGTAAAGGATTTAAAAATTACAAAAGGTGATTTGTGCTCATTATTCACTGACCCATGCACAAATCAAAATCTTACCCTCAATGTGAAGAGGTTTCCTATTTATTGGTGCCACCACCAACAAATTAGGAACTATTTTTATGATAGGTGATACATGGTCTTTTGATTACCCACCATGCAAAAATTGTGAAGTCCCCCAGTATTTCCTTGGGAAACTATACAATGAGTTCATATTGAACAAAATCCCAAATTATTTTGATATGAGGGACTTCCAGGGGAGAGGTGGGGGGTTGGCTTAGGATAGACCCAGTGCACAGACGAATCCTACACATAAAGGGAGATGAGATCTCGCTAGGCTACCTCATGAGCCGCAGTTGTTATGCCTTTTTCACAGTGCGACATAGAGACATTGCGGTGATCAACACTTTGACCCGAGTTTCATTCATCATACTAGCCCTATTCTGCTTACCATCCGAAGTCTTGGTGGGTAGCCTTGAACCCATGTGTCAATCTTGCGGGTGACTTGTTCATATGACCCCGCAGAGCACTCGAAGGCTACTATGCGGTCATCTGCAACTATGGAGATGGAGAGGTGATGACATTTTCATGGGGCACCTGGCATTGATAATCGGAGTGGGTGCAGCACTGCTCATTGAATTTAATTTATTAAATTTTGATTTTGAAAAGCAAGATTAACTAATTTAGTTTTATGATTTTAATAAAATTGTAGGGTCACAGTGTTGATACTGGATACACTAGCCCTCCACCTACTTATTTTTGTAGTACACCTATCGGTGGGGTATGTAACTAGTAAACAATTATAAATTTATTACATGTTAATAGCATTTGTTTCTGAATGATGACTCAATATAGCAATTTTGTATGTTGAATAGGCTAATATTGGAGGTTTCAAGGGAACACCTCCCAGTGCTAGTGGATTTACCCAAACCTACACGCAGGTAATAGAATAAGAGTTTAACTAATGAATTGTACTTAATAGATTTGTGTAGTTTATATTCATATCATTGATTACGTTGCATTGCACATCATTCAAACTCAAGCATTACTTCACATTCCATAACTAATAGCTAGATGTTGATAGATGACAAAATTTTGACTACAATATAGTTGTTTAGAAAGTCCCAACATAAGCGGTGATGCAATTACTTCACCATGAGACCATATTTCTTTGAGCCATTTCTTCAAACAACTCACCACCTTTTCTATGATACCACATTTTCCATACATGTGTACCAAAGCATTTTATCAAACTACTCACTTCCTTGCAGCTATGGCTAAAATCCTAAAATAGGTGCTTTCCAACAAACTATGGATGCTTGGAAAAATATCTATCAAAGCATAATAGTAAGCAATAATACCATAGAGAAGGACTTGA
This sequence comes from Sequoia sempervirens, assembly GCA_007258455.2. Classification (NCBI taxonomy): domain Eukaryota; kingdom Viridiplantae; phylum Streptophyta; class Pinopsida; order Cupressales; family Cupressaceae; genus Sequoia; species Sequoia sempervirens. Next base: position 18,518 of record VDFB02360037.1, read on the forward strand.
ACTTTCTGAAAAAATGCTTGAAATAAATGCGGTCTTATGGTGATGGAATGCCATGACGTACATTTGTTTGTAATGGCATTCCATCACCCTGAGACCCCATTTCTTTGAGGCATTTTTTCAAACAGTTCACTGCCTTCTATATGCCACCACAGTTATCGTACATTTCTATGAAAGCATTTGATCAAATGGTTCATCGGCTTGTTGCTATGGGTAAAAGCCTAAAAACACGTCCTTTTGAACAAGATATGAATAGGGCAAATAGTAAGCATGAGAATCAGAAATATATAATTTAATAAGTACTCCAAATTTTGTTCATTATCTCATACATTATAAGTCATGACATGGATCGCTATTGTAGTTTTTGTGATTGAATATTTTTTTGTTTTATTTTCAGTTGTTGCAAGCCGAAACACCTCTAAATGTGATGAGGGCAATGGAGATTGGTGTTTCATCTGCTATACAATCCTCAATGGCTCTGACAAGGGAGGTATGAGGCAAATTAGTATATTTCAATTTGCATTCGTTGTTATAGATGTCAGTTAGTGAAAAATCAAACCATTATTGATTCATAGTTTAATTTCTATTTGGATGGTTTATATAGGGCTTGAGCACGCCTGAGCATGGGCGTGTGAATATTTCCCTCATGGAGAGAGATCATGAGATGGCGGTAAGTGATTATTTTATTAAATATATCATTTTTTATAATGTAATTTCTATATATTAATGTCTTTACTTCTTATTGTAACAGTTAAAACTTCACCATGAACTAAACACTAGGAGGAGGAGCAAGAGCACTCCTCAAGCATAGCACAAACAAGTGATAGACCTATCGCCATCTGATCGACAAGCAAAGGGAAAGAATTTATTTCCAGAGCATGGAGAGCCATGACTTTTGATTCCATAGCCCTTTGTTGTATGCCTACATGGCAATTTTGTACATATTTTGTATTGGATATTTTGACATTGTATGCCTATATGGCATTCTCATAAGCCTATATGGGTATTTTGTACCTATATCTCATACTTATATCGACATATATTGATGTATGCCTATATGGCTATTTGGTTAATTCAAATCTTTTTTATCGATGGTGTCCATATTTGCATTCTAAATTGATGGTTCAATAGATATGAGTTACGTGTATTCAAGTGTATTCAAGTGTATACTTTACAACTTATGTGTGTTTCAATGTATACTTTGTGACTTACGTGTTTTCATGTGTATACCTTGTATTCATGCATATACTTTGTATTAATTTGTGTATACTATGTATTCGTGTGTATACTTCAAGGCTTACGTGTTTTTGAGTACTTGTGCTTCCCTTATTCACATGTACATGCTTGACTTATTCATGTGTATACTTATTAATTAGTTAGCCCTAGCATTGATCATTGTTGTCCTTCATGGTTTGTCTTGAATATTAATTGATTGATGCTAAACAACTTTATCTAAAAGAAAAAAACACGTTTTCAATTGGTATTCCATGAAATGATTCATAAAAAAATTCCAATATTTAATCCTTTGATTGGAACAAATCAATTAAGCAAAGGATACATAATCTTCACAACACTTGCAAAACATAATATTCAAATTAAATGAAGTAGTTAACTTCTTGATGCATTATTATACAAACATTTATCTTCAATAGTCTTTAAAAAATTTCACAGCATAATTATGATAGTGCAAAATGAATTGTTATGTTCTTGATGCGTCACCATATAAGCATGCCGAAAGATTTATATGTCAACTTTTTGCAATATTATTTCTTGTATATGAAATGGACTCGAGAGAAAGCAAGTTAAAATCTATAATACAAATAATAAATGGACTCAATGTTGTCCTAGACCCCCTGAATAGGTCTATTTAACAAAGCAACACACTCTCAATCACTCCTCCAATTGGAAAACACCATTGGGCAGCATTTACCAAATTATGTTGCCCCTTGACTTTACCCACTTTTACTCCCTCAAACCTCTTTTTTTCATTCAAAACCCCTATATTTCCAATTAGGGAATCATGCCATAACATACTTTTGACCTCCCTTGTCCTTACAGACCATTTGAACACATCAAACTCCACAACCTCACCCTATTTCCAACCTATTCTAAATTATTCTCAAGCAATTTCTTCTTTTCACCTCGTCTAGCCTTGATTTTAAGGCCTAAATTCTACATTTTGAACAAGGGCAATGTTAGTAATCTCTTCCAATGTCTTTACCAATGTTAATTTCTTATTCGTACTTACATAATTGACTCAAATGACCCCACACTAACTCAAAACTAAAAGCAAGATTACAAAATGGCCTATGATGGCCTTATTTGACATTATAATGACTAAAACCACTGAACTAGACCTTCTTCATCAAATGGAGGAAGAAGGTGCTCTACACCAATGATCATACACTTTTTGTGTGGAATACTCGGACTTCTCAACTGTCGTGTGTATGTTTCTCTTTTCCATTGTTTTGCATGCCATCATAAGGGATCAAGCCGGTTGAACGTAGCTCAGATTAATTCCACGTGTTTGGGTGTGAAAGAGGACCATTCCTAGCATAAACCTACCTATTGGGATGTGTTGGAGCAGTTAGTTTGGTCACACGAATTGCAAAATAAAAGTTGCACCACTTTGTAGCTTTACGCTACTTCAATTTGACACTTTTTCCATCAAGGGAAAACTGGACACCATAGGAAAATGACTTTGAGATTACAAAAACTGAGAGAGGTTATTGTATAGGGGCCCAACACGATCCCATAGGCTTAGACAGAGAGTTTGTAAGCATCACGGTTTCTGAGTAATAGCCTATCAAAGTTTGTTTCCCTTTTGCACTTTGGACCCTTAAGGGATCGATCCGGTTGAACATAGCTTAGAGCGATTTCGCTTGTTTGGGTGTGAAAGAGGACCATGCCTATCTTAAAAATACCTATTTAGACGCGTTGGAACAGTCCATTTGGTCACACGAGTTGCAGAACGAAAGTTGCACCACTTTGCAACTTTGCACTGCTTGCATTTGACACTATTTCTATCAAGTGAAAATCTTTCGCCACAGGAAAACCACTCTGAGATAGCCAAAACCGAGAGAGGTTTTGTAGAGGGGCCCAATGCAATCATGTAGGATTAGACAAAAAATTTCTAAGAATCATGGTATCCGAGTAACAAAATGCTAAAGTTTGCAGCCATTTTGCACTTTGGACCCTTAAGGGATCGATCTAGTTGAACGTAGCTCGGAGCGATTCTGCATGTTTGGGTGAGAAAGAGAACCATGCCTAGCATAAACATACCTATTCAGACGTGTTGAAATAGTCTATTTGGTCACACAAGTTGCAGAACAAAAGTTGCACCACTTTGCAACTTTGCATTGCTTGTATTTGACACTTTTCCATCAAGTGAAAATCTGCCACCATGGGAAAACCACTCAGAGATAGCCAAAATCGAGAGAGGTTTTTGTAGAGGGGCCCAATGTGATCCTATAGGATCATAAGAGAAGTTTCTAAGCGTCACGGTATCTGAGTAAAAACATGTTGAAGTTTGCATCCATTTTGCACTTTGGACTCTTAAGGAATAGATCTGATTGAACATAGTTCAGAGCGATTCCGCATGTTTGGGTGTGAAAGAGGACAATTCATAGCATAAACATACATATTAGGATGCGTTGGAACAGTCTATTTGGTCACACAAGTTACAGAACGAAAGTTGCACCACTTTGCAACTTTGCACTGTTTGCATTTGACACTTTTTCCATCAAGTGAAAATCTACCGCCACGGGAAAACCACTCCGAGATAGCCAAAACCGAGAGAGGTTTTTGTAGAGGGGACCAACAAAATCTTGTAGGATCAGATGGAAATTTTCTAAGCATCATGGTAGCTGAGTAACAACATGTTGAAGTTTGCAACCATTTTGCACTTTGGACCCTTAAGGGATCGATCCAGTTAAACGTAGCTCGAAGCGATTTTGCATGTTTGGGTGTGAAAGAGGACCATTCCTAGCATAAAAATACCTATTTAGATGCATTGGAACAGTCTGTTTGGTCACATGAGTTGCAAAACGAAAGCTACACCACTTTGCAACTTTGCACTGCTTGCATTTAACACTTTTTCCATCAAGTGAAAATCTGTCTTCATGGGAAAACCACTCCGAGATAGCCAAAACCGAGAGAGGTTTTTGTAGAGGGGCCCAATGTGATCATGTAGGATCAGATGAAAATTTTCTAAGCGTCACGATATTTGAGTAACAACATGCCAAATTTTGCAGCCATTTTGCACTTTGGACCCTTAAGGGATCGATCTAGTTGAACATAGCTCAGAGTGATTCTGCATGTTTGGGTGCGAAAGAGGACCATGCCTAGCATAAACATACCTATTCAAATGTGTTGAAACTGTCTGTTTGGTCACACGAGTTGCAGAATAAAAGTTGTACCACTTTGCAACTTTTCACTACTTGCATTTGACACTTTTTCCATCAAGTGAAAATCCGTTGTCACAGGAAAACCACTCTAAGATGGCCAAAACCGACAGAGGTTTTTGTAGAGGGGCCCAACATGATCTTGTAGGATCAGACGAGAAGTTTCTAAGCATCATGGTATCTGAGTAACAACATGCTGAAGTTTACATCCATTTTGCACTTTGGACTCTTAAGGGATCGATCTGGTTGAATGTAGATCGGAGCGATTCCACATGTTTGGGTGTGAAAGAGGACCATGTCTAGCGTAAAAATACCTATTCAGATGCATTGAAATAGTTTGTTTGGTCACACGAGTTACATAACGAAATTTGCACCACTTTGCAACTTTGCACTGCTTGCATTTGACACTTTTTCCATCAAGTGAAAATCTGCCGCCACGGGAAAACCACTCTGAGATAGCCAAAAATGAGAGAGATTTTTTAGAGGGGCCCAACGCGATCTGGTAGGATTAGACAAGAAGTTTCTAAGAATCATGGTATCCAAATAATAGCATGCTAAAGTTTGCAGCCATTTCGCACTTTGGACTCTTAAAGGATCAAACAGTTAAGGAGTTCAAAAGGAAGTTAGATCCATTGGGAAAGTTTAGTTTGAAGTAGAAACATTAGTAATATATTGTAAGACTCGATGAGAGGGGGATCTTGAAGATTTGAAGCAATAAAAGTTGATTAGCACTACTTTTTATCAGATTTTCCATATTTTTCCATTCTTGGCAGACTTGTACGATCTCGTACAAGGGTGTTTTGACTTGCAAACTGTTGAAATATCTTATAGAATTTGTTAACTTGAATTTGCAGAAGTTTTGAGAGTCTTATTTTAAATTTGTGGAGTTTTATCTCAGATTTTCTTAATTTGCCCTGTTAACCCTGTTTTTGGTGTGTTCAAAGTCACATAAATGTAATTTTTTCCCATTGCACCCCCTGTGACTACTGTGATTGGTGGAATGGGATTTTTTTAGTTGGGAATAGGTGGTTTCAAGCTTTTTTGTGAAGGGGAGGTCTGATATTGTGTTGGGTGTGATGCCCTAATGTGAAAATATGAGTTTTCCTCATGAAAAGTGGAGGTTTTGGTGGGCCAAAGTGAGTTTTGTGAGAAGGCAACATTATTTCATGTTTGATTAAGCTTTTGCAGACCAATTCAAACTTGTTTGAAGAGGTTTTGTGTTTTGGTTAGATTGGGAAGTGACTTTTTCAATAAACCCTTAAGGTTTTGGCTAAAAAGTAGGGTTTTATGGATTACCCTTTGTACGGCGGTATGTCAGAGGTCTGATTGTGGTTTTGGATGTTTTGATACATTTAAATTGCTTCCCCAAGGTTTGTTAGGGTTTGGATAAGTTTCAAGTATATTTGCTTTGGAAAAAGAGGCTAATTAGAAGCCTAAAATGGTGAAAAGGTGAAATTTGAGTGCTCTGGTCTGAAGTGATCATAGGTGGATTTTGAGTATGTCAAAGTTTTTTCAAATGGGTCCCTGAAGAGGTTCATGTCATGGACTAATGAGGTGTCATTGAGATAAGTTACCTGATTGAGTTGATTCCTAGTGCTACAAGGGAAAAGAGTGATTTTGAAGAAATGATGAAATTGTGAGGAGTTTATGGCCTGACAGTTGTGTTTGCAGATTGGAATTGTGACTTTGTGTGTTGCATGCCTCCCCCTATTGCATCAATCCACAAACCATCATATTGATTGTATCACATGACCTTTTACATACATTTTACATTTCAAAATTCAATTTTTACATTTGAAAACTAATCAAAAATAAAAGTATAAGGTGCTATACAATCCGCACAAGCTTGAAACAAAAAAGAAAAAGTGCTGCAAATACAAAAAACATCATCCTTTATATACTAATTTTGCAATTGTGCAACTAATGCAAGTTTTTCATTTTTACACCAAATGACATCTTTTGTCCAATATCACTTCTCTAATCACCTAATGACCTCTTTGAGACTTTGAATACATTACATATGACCTTCACATGACCTTTTTCACATTGTTTACATTTCAAAATTCAAATTTTGCAAATTTTCCTATTGAAGGCATTTATAGAACAAGGTGCTACTGCACCAAACATGAACTCCAAAATTACAATATTTGAGTAAATCTCATTACAAGTAAATCTCATTACAATGCCTTAAGAACTTCATTCTCACAGATCTTTTACAATGTCACTCATACATTCAAGATTCTCTTTAAATGTCTACATCATAGGTGCTCATTATGAGGTTAACTTCAATTGAGTAACTTGAGATTCCCTCGCTAAGCTTCACACGATCTTTTATAATGGCTTCAAATCATAATTGAGATTTCTCAAGATCATCAAAATAAGGATGTTGCATTGCTTTTTTGGCTGATATTCTCTTTGATGGCTCATAAATCAGCATTTTCTGCAACAAGAGACCAATCAATTTTTAGTAGTTTACTTACAAATACGCAAAGTAAAAGAGAAAAAGAAAGAGCATCCAAAATGGAAATGAAATGAAAATAGATGGAATGCACTTACAGATAGGCATGCCAGTCTCTCAACTTAGTCACTCTTGGTCATATATCTTCACTGTGAGTTCCAAGATACCTATTGCACACAACACCTCTCATGAATAGAGTAAGTTGAAATTTGAGATGCTCTTATAATGTCTACATCATAGCTGCTCATGATAAGGTTAATTTCAAATGAATAACTTGAAATTCCATCACCAAGCTTTGCACACACTTTTGTAATGGCTTAAAATGATGATTGAGATTTGTCAAGATCATCAAAATAAGGATGTTGCATTGATTTTTTGGCTGACATTCTCTTAGATGGCTCATAAATCTTCATTTTCTACAAGGGGACACCAATCAATTTGTAGTAGGTTACTTACAAATAGGCAAAGTAAAAGAAGATGGTAGCATTTCCATCAAAAAAATTAATGTGCATACAAGTATAAATTAATAAGAACTGATGTGCATACTTACAAATTAATCCAACGAACCATTTGGGTCTGCTATGCTCTTTATTGTGTCAAGTATTGCTTCGTGGTCAGACTCACGGACCTTCCACAAGACCTTGTTCAAAGGTCTACCCCCATATTTGGTCAAACGAACATTGGATGCCATGACAAGGTTTGAGTAATGAAGAATCTTACGATGTGTGTCAAAGTCCTGAAACAACCAATGTTTAACACTCTTATGTGGGTACCTTCTAAGCCATATTCCAGTAACAACAATCAAGCCTGTAGGGTATTCAATGTTTTCTCCATCTATAATTGGGGCCTCCAATTTATTTTTGGCCTCAACATAACGACACAAGTAATAGTTTGTTCCCTCTTCATTGTTTTCATTTGCAATAACTACATAAACTTGCCCTGCATTGATATGTGCATCAAATCTCTCGAAATTAGTCAACATTACGAATACACTACAAAGTAATATAACAATATGGAATTTCAAAAACTAAGCAAGCAGATATATTACCTGGTTGAACTAGATCTGATATTTCCCTAAACCCTTAACCCTTAACCCTCTACCCTTAACCCTTAACCCTCTACCCTCAACCCTTAATCCCTCAATCCTCAACCCTCAAACTTTAAACCCTCAAACCCGATACTCTCTACCCTATACATTGGAATCTTAACCCCAATCCTTCAACCATGTGTACCCTCAACCCTAATCCCTCAACCCTATACCCTCAACCCAATACCCTAATCCCTCAACCCTACA
>VDFB02360037.1:28280-115729 GCA_007258455.2 Sequoia sempervirens
AGACATGCTCCCCACAAACAAAAAACCATGTCAAAACTGACATATAATGCGAGCGCGTTATAATGCGCTCGTGTTATATCTTGCTTTGGGAATCCCAAAGCCTTGGGATTGGTATTTTCTTTGGAATACCAACCCAAAGGCTTGGAGGGAATTCCCAATGAACAAAGATATGTTTTTGCAATTTCTACAATATTTCATATAATCGGGTTCTTGCTCACTGTCAGGATTCCACGTAGTTCAATATCAGACAAATTGAACATCTGGGTAATGTTAGGTTCTCTCTTAGCTATCCAACGATGTAATTTTTTTTACTTTATGACAATGTTAAGTCGTTCATCCATAATTTCTTTTGTTTGTATGTCTCTTTTTTGGCAAAAAGAAGTGTTTGGTGTTTTTCGTTATAAATTAACCATTCATTGAAATTTCAAATAAATTACATTTTTAGAAACTAGACTCCATTCTACAAATTTTTTTTTTAAATCAATTAGTTTCCAAAATTTGTAGGGGAAGCACGGCCAAAATTTTGTTTTTCAGGAAGTGTCCACTTCAAAAATTAGTAAAAAATAAAATATTTTTAAAAAAATTATCAGAAAAATCATGTGTCAACTACATACTGTTACCTAACTTCTAACCGTAGCAATTTTAAAAATACTAAGAAAAATTTTACCGTACGAGGGTCGTACAAGAGTTGCTATGTTATGTTTTTCTGACAAAAACAACACCAATTTGTGTACATCCCTCATTTGAACTCATTAATCTCAACCATTTTCAAAATAAATTAGTAGTTTAGAAAGTAGACTTGTTGCACTTGGATCCTTCTTTTTGTTCCATCTCAAAATTTTGAGTGTAAGTATCCTCAATTTCACGTCCAAGGTCAGTATTTCCTGATTTCAGAAAAAAAGTGGCCACTTAAGCCCCCTTTTTGGGAACCATCTTGGTGCACTTACCCATAAATATTTATTTAATTAATTATTAGGATAGGGTAAATTCAAATGTGGTCAATAATGGTCAATTTTTAGGTGTCTATAGTTCAATTATAATTTTTTAAAATTTACTATAAGTAGGTTTTTATAATCAAACATGAGGCTGATTAGAAATAAAATAAAACATGTTCAATTTTTTTGAAAAATATATGGTGCACTAGAAGAGAGAATTATCTTCAAAAGGGTATATTTTTTTAAATGATAAAAAATAGACTTAATTTGACGTTCCATGAAAACTATGATATTCTGATGAAGTTTGACGTTAACATATTATTACAAAAAAAATCAGTGATTTATATTTGTGTTGGTCATTTCCTTTATAAAGTGTGACACAAGTTTGTGCTTTTACCCATAAATAAAATAGAATGCATGTATGTTGTACCCAAATGTAACAAACTAGAGGACTAGATGCATCATTTTAACTATGAAGCATCATTTCATTAAATTCTAGTCTAGTGAAAAGTGATAAAATAAACATATAAGAAAAGAACAATGATGTGGTATACACATCATTGCTAAACAACTAGGTTAAATAATTAAATAAAAAGGTACAGATAGACCCAACAAATAAGAAATAAATGAGGAAAATGGTAGATAATAAGAGCATTGAATTAAAGAAAATGATTAAATCATTTGAATTTAAATATTTAATCAATGTCAATAAATAGAAAAAAGTGGAATTAAATGTATCAAAAAGAAAATTTTAGAGGAAAGTACAAAGAATATAATAATAAAAGTGTCAAGCCAAAACAATTACAACAAACATAGATGAAAGATAATATCTCAACAAAGAAAGTGTAAGAGAACTTGATGGAAGAAAAAGAAAAAGAAAAATAAGGAAAGACGAGCAGAGGAAAATATAAAATATAGTGAAAATTTATAACTGAAGTTGAGGAAAGCATAAAAGGAAAAAAATTCTTCTCAAAGTAGATTTAAATTTTATAAAAGACAATGATTCTTAAAATATAATGTTTGTAGGAAATAATGAAGAAGAATGATAATTTGGATAAAATGGTTGAATTCATAAATGTTTCTAGTAGGTAGAGTTTCTTAAAAACTTAATCAATATGTTATCAAAAATAGAAAAGTGATAAATTTAAGAGAATATAGCAAAGTAAATTTGGAAACAATCTACAAAATTAGTCATAATGAATTGACATCCAAAGGAATTTACAACAAGATTAATGCCTCATGCATCATCTATTATTTGAGAGTGTATAAAGCTAGGTGAAACACAAAAAAATAAAAAAATAGTGTAGAATAGTATTATAGAAACTAATGCATGAAAAGGTAGGGGACCTCAAACATCTTGATTTACTGATAAATTTTGATACATTAGAAAAAATCATTATAAATTATCCTTTCAAAAGGAATATGGAGGATAGTATAAAGTGAGAAGAAGCTAGATGAGACAATTTTTTTAGATTAATTTGATAATTTTGAAAGTAAGCTTGGATACATTAAAGGAAAGCTTCACTTTTAATTATGAATTACAAGTCATTACTAAGAGTTGCAACAAATAACATTTCTAACATATAAAAAGTGGAACATACTATAGCAAATGACATGTCAACCACAAAAATGTAGAGTATAATCTATTTTTAAAATTTTTGTTGTACTTTTATTTTCTGAAGAATACTATAAATTTAAGTGTTGAAATAGTTTGATATAGAATTATGCAAAAGTTATTGATTCAACATACATTTTAGAAAGGGTTCAGAAAATTGTAATAGTTTATATCAAAAGAGTGTGATAATCTATTTTGAGATTCAAATAGAGCATTGTAGACTTATTTTTTAGCAAGATATTATAATACTTTTTTAAAAATAAATATTAGATTCAATTTTATTTATGTGTTCAAATTATCTTGATTATTTAATTTCATACTTTAAGAAAACTCTAATTTCTAGATGTACATATTTGTTGTATATGATATTGTTGTTGATGGGTATGCATTTAGTTGAATGTATAAAAATATTCACACAATACATGGGGTATTCTATATAAATAAAAGATTAGTAGGAATTATTTGTTTTATAGTGGATGATCATGGGATGAAATTTCATGGTTTAAGTATAGTATTTAAAATTAATTTTGAAAACATTGCTTAAAATTCAGATTTTAAAATGAAACATTAAAAATAATAATATATTAATTTTTAAATGAAAATTGAATAATGGGTGTCAATATGCACATCATTACCAAATAAACATTATAAGTTCAAATAAAAACAATTTTGAAAATAATGTTTAAAATATAAAGATTCTAAAATGGAACATTGAAAAATAATATGTTAATTTGCTAGCTCTTAAATGAAAATTAAAAAATGAGTATGACTGATTAATAAATAAAATATGATTAAAAATAATTTGGAACATGAAACAATATAAATACCTATTAAGTTCTAAATCTCTTCCAATTTCCAAATCAACTACTCACCTTGACCATGAGAGCCATCCTAATCTTGGTCTTCATTTTCTTTTATTTGCATACTTGCACTTAACCTCATCTCATTAGTTATCACTAAATGTGTTGTTCATTGTGTTGTATGTGTTAGTATTATTCAAAGTGTTGCACAACCCTATTCTTTCACATATGGACCTCTAGATGCCTAGTGCCCTTTGAAAATGAAAACTTTAGATATTATATCTAGTTGTATGCATCCTCAAGAAAAAAATTAAATTCTTGCTAAGTTTGTTTCTTATCTTTTATTTCAAGAATACTAATGTGTTGAAAACTATCTCATCCCCCACTGACCCTAAATAGAATATGAATTAATGTGAATGTGAGCTTCAAAGTCCTTGATTTCTTATAAAGAAATATTACAAACTTTTAAACTATATATAACTCTCATTTGACCGATTTTTTAAACTATGTTACTGATGAATGCAGTAACTAGCAAACAACTAATCTAAACACTACCACTATGCTAACAATATTAAAATCCCCTACATTATATTTGAAATACATACATGTACATACACTCAAACCTCACACATGTATATATAATTGGCTACATTAGATGTGTGATGTTTTAGGTACATGTATGTATGTGTGAGGTTTGAGGCTAATTCTTTCATGCATAGTAGTTCTAGATGAATGACAAGTGAGTGTTTTGTATGACATGCAAAGTTTTTATTTTATGGGTTTGGAGGAGTGGGAGGTATGAAAATACAAATACAAGAAATGAGAGACATAATGGTAGAAGATGATAGTGAACTACTTTAGTAGCGTAGACATTGAGTTGTTATCCCCACTCTCGCTCTCCACTTATCTATGTGGTGGAAATGGAATTTAAATTTAGTTGTAAATGGATTATGTATGTAAGATACACCTATTTTATTGAATGTGAAGTGTTGAATAAATTTTAGTCCATAGTAAATATTTCTTTTTTCATGCATTGTACTTTCCTTTTCTTACCGTATGCTTCTCTTAAATGCTAATTAGGAAAATTGATCATGTACTAAGAAAATAAGTTATTTAGCATAGAGGTACACAATAAATTTCTACTTACATAATCATTTGATTATTTTTGCTAAGAATAGTTAGACTCTTTTGGTCTACGTTATTCATCTTCCTCCTTGTGTCGAGTGTTGAACTTAGATATTAAAAGGGTAACACTCTTTTAGATGCCATATACCCAATGGTACCTTCTTCCTTGCTAGCCTTTCTTTTTTCACATCACCCATATTTCTTCCACATTCATTCTAGCCCTCTTCCATTGTGTTCATTTATTGACACATCTTTTATGTGCGGTAGAATCCCAAGTTGTCTCAAATATCATGATGGCATATGTTGTGTGTTATGCATTTCCACCTTATAATGTTACAACTATTATTAAAACCCATCAAAAAGATCAATATTGACGACTCATATTGTATATTATATAATAGTGTTCCAAGTTATGTCAAATATGATAACTTACAAGCAGTACAATGAAATTATTAAAACCCATCAAACAAATCTTTATTATTAAATATTTTATAGATATATTATCTTTATAAATCATAATATCATTCTCAAAACCAATATGTGCTTGATGAAATAAAACTACTAAAGGACAATTCAAGAAACAACAAACATCATATTGAATAACCCATGCTGTGGAAAACAATTTTAACCAGACAAACCAGCCAATTCAACATCAATGAACATCCTCGTCCTTAACCTCAACCTTAACCTCATCCTTAACCTTTTTCATGATTTGGTTGACAGACTTCGTTTCAGGAATAAGGTGAAGAGGTTTAGTAGGGCGGAAGGTGAAGGTGCAGCAGTCCCCAACATAGCACTCACCCAAGCTCTTATCCTCCTCATCAAACACCTGCGACTCACACCTCTCTTCTAAAAGGTGAGAATTCATATCCAACCCCACCAAAGCTGCCAACTTTTCCTTCACCTTTCCCACCTTCTCAGATTTTTCTACTAACATGGTATAAACAGGACTCCTTGGAAACCTTCCCCGTTTATAGACTATCACCCTTATAATGTTGAAATCATCTGGTTGAGGGAGACCAACCTGCAGATAAAGCAAAGATGACTCCTTAAGACTGTAGTCACCCACAGTTAAATCATCATCCATGGGCGTTCTGGAGGCATAGAAAAGATCTTGCCTGCAATTTCTTGGAATACTCAGACTCTCCAACAATTTGCTCTTCACTTGGTAGATTTTATCTGACTCATTTACATCCACAGTTGTTGTTTGCCCCGTGGAGGCCTTTACTTCGATCAGCATGTTGAGATGTATTTATAAGTAAATCGAAGTTAAGGCAAGAGCACTGTGGGCAGGCCCACGGATTTCTTTCCAAAGTTAATGGAATGCAGAGGGCCTTGTCTGTATATTTATACATTTGTTTCCTCATGTGAAGTGCAAACGTCAAGGGAATTATTAGTTATTGCCAGGGTAACTACAGGGATAATAGCATCCATTATATTCGAAAATATATATTTTTTCATTACCAAGTTTTAATAGTTATCAAAAATAATTTTACAATATCAATGGCTTTGTATATAATAATAATCTTTATTTAAATAAAGTTTTATTCGATTATGTCAAATGGCATAACTTTTTTTTTTATGAATGTCTATATTATTGTTTATAAAATAGCTTTATATATTGACAAAAAAGGTGGGTGAAAATAGTCACACCTCAAAAGTTCAAATGGGACAGCGGTTCATAACAAAACACAATTACAATAAGTCATTACATTTCGAGAATTAGAGCAATAAAAAAAAGAAATAACATAACAATTTAACATCTAATTATTTTAAATTCTATAGACCTGCACCCAAGAATATAGTAGTAAGTAAATTCCCCCACACCAAGTCAAACTTGCTCTAGTCACTATGGTGTAAAAATTTCCCTTTGGTCACTAGTCTTTTTCAATTCACAACAACTACCAACTTAATCAACCACCATCGTGGCAACAACTCCACACCATCACTTATGCTTATCCTTGAAGGTGGTAAGCTCCCAAGTGTTGGGGTCATCCCTAGACCCAAACCTAAACCTTGAGAGTTCATTCGTGATGACCTTACCTACATACCCCCTTTAGGAATCAAAGGATTTGTAGTTCATACACCAATGATAGAGAGAATTCATCATCTTCTTTTGCATGAGATATCTAATCTCTTTTTTAACTCATGACTATTAACTAAGCATACAATATCATTTTAGTCTAATTACAATAGATGATAACAAATTACCATCAAGTGTTGGTTCCATATCAATCAATACCAATCATTAGTCTACAAACATGTATAAAACCACGTAGGGGTCAATATTATTCCAAAATTCCCATGTTCACACACAATGACTATCTCAAGCATATATCACATGTACAATAGTGACTAGCTCATACACACATTACAAATGCAACTGTGACTAGTTGAAATGCACATCACAAGTACAACGGTGACTAGCTCATATGTACTTCACAAGTACAACAATGACTATCTCATATGCACATCACAAGTCCAACTATGACTAGCTCATACACACCTCACATATATCCAATGTGAACAATTCACACATGCATCTCTTGTAACTTACATTAAAAAAAAAGTGGTAAAGTGGAAATGAATGCAACCTATTGCACATAATGTATCCAAAATAGATCACAATCACATAAGCTTGTAAGTAGATCTTACCTGGAAAATAAATGTCTGTGTATCCTATAGTACATTGTGGGTTCCATCCTTTTCCCTATCCATTGCAATTTTGTGACGAAAATCAAACAATCCATACTACTTGATATCACCATTGACAAGGGCACCAATAATAATATACACAAAATTTGAGGCCATTTACACAAATAAATTGTGAGTGAATAACATATGCACAATGAGTGACGAACACATCCATAATGAGTGGCTAACACCTATCCTTTTAGGGAATCCCAAATAGAAAGGAATGTCAATGCATTACGTATTACATTGTGGGTCCATCCTTTTCCCTAGTCTTTCACACCAGTCATGTGCACCAATCATCATATAAATCATCCCATACTAGTGACACCATCAAACAACTAGGAAGTGGATTTGGTGTATCCCATAGTACATCCAAGGTCCACCCTCCATCCAAAGGGTCATATAGGCACAAGTGATATTTCCACAAGTAATGAACATGTATCCAACTTGATGGATTCCAATTCCAATCCACCTTAGGTCACTGGTGACAAGTTTGTACACCTAAACATATACCACCTTGTGACTTTAGTGATATTGTTATTTGTCTTCTTTATAATATAGGTAACACTTGGAATTGATCACCCCTATGCTATAGCTGAGTGCATGTTAACCCTCCTAATACTGTAAGTGTTAGTTTTGGTTATCATTACACGCGCAGTAGAGTAACTACTAGCTCAATTGTTATCATATCATAACAAAGGTAGTCCTTAGCAACCTTCACCTCTATGAACCAAGTGAATTCTAACTAATCCCTTACAATAGCCCATGCATTGATCAAGCAAATTATTAGTTCATATCAGGGTAATTACAAGGATAATAGCATCCATTATATTCCAAAATATCTTATTTTCATTACCAAGTTTTAATAGATGTCAAAAATATTTTTACAATATCAATGATTGTATATAATAATCTTTATGTAAATAAAGTTTTATTGAACTATATCAAATGACATAAAAAAAATTATGAATAACGTTTATATTATCATTTATAAAATAGTGGTGTGCATATTCACAAAAAATGTGGGTGAAAATAGTCATGCCTCAAAAGTCTAAATTGGGCCCAACAATTTGAATCAAAACACAATTATAATAAGTCATTACAAAATAAGAGCAGGACCATTAGGATGAGGAAATGACATAACAATTTAACATCTAATCATCCTAATATGTACAAGCCTGAACCTAACAATATAGTTGTCCTACACACCGATTCAACCTTTTCAATCATTGTAGCTTACCCAACTAAACTTGCATGCTTAGCCTAGCTATTGCAAACAAATAACTCACACACATACAAATATATACACTTCCAATAGCATACAAAATAAGAACCACCACGAATAAAAGTACACAAAGAGGTATTAACAAGGGAAATAAACCTTGAATCACACCTATTTAGCTCGGTACCAAAAATCCAAGATCGTGCAACAAATAAAATAGTATTCTTTCATTAATATATAGGAGAATAAAACTTTTATATATCCCATTATTAGTTATGATAAAAATAACATGATCAAAACTCCTAGCCTCACAAAAAAACCGATGTATTTCTCTAGCAATATGGATGCCACTAACAGATTGAACCTTCACTTCAAGTCAATAATGTGTAGATCTTGTCAACAATTGCACCCCTCATTAATTCAACTCATCAATCTCCATGTTCTTATGTAATCAAATATCCTTTCCTTTGTATACAAAGTCTCCCCAAGAAATTCCTAGAAGTACCCACTTTCTAAAGAAACAAAGGACTACAATGCATAGAAAGGACACTAGCACATTAACAAGACACTAGTGTATAGAAATGACACTATAGCACCACTACTCAGGTGTCCCATATCTGAATTGGAGTCCAAATTTAGTACTAAAGCCCAAAATTTACAACGAAGTCCAAACTTTTTGTTGTAGTTCTATTTTTGTGTTGTAGTCCTTTTGTTGTGTTGTAGTCCTTAATAGAGTTTAAATGGATGACCATTTTTAGGTCTCATACTCAGGGATAGTTCCTAGGAGACACAAAAACAAGACACAACACAAAACAAACTTCAAAATAACCACAAACATTTGGGAGATCAATAGACATTCAAACCCGAACTTCAGAATGCTATCCAATGGACAAGATACTTCCCAAGAATTGGATATGTATAAGGGACTCCAAAATAAGTCCAAATACATGAGGAATGAATGGAAATGTTCTTAAAAACACCCCGCTTACTCTCCTACCATGAGGAGAGCCAAAATGACATAATCTATGGTAATTCCTTAAACACAACCCAAAACTAGGAAGATGAAACTAAAACATATTCCAACAATATTACAATATATCTATTTTGAGCCCAATTTCCATCTTTTATCTAAGTTCATTTTACCAACTTATAAATAATGAAAAAAATCATATAGAATGGCATATGTATGTATGACACCAACATTACTACACAATAAAATTAATAATCATACAGTCACAATTTATGTGGGCAGTTTACAATCCTTCCACTTAGGAGGTCTCAATATAATATTATAGTTACATAAAAGGACTCAAATACATCTTGAATTATATATTTTACAACTTTGATAAAGTGAAATAAATAATGAGAATATGAAGCCTTCTTCCATATTTTGAGTGATCTTGTGCCACTCCATCAAATATGCTAGTTCCCCATGGTGGTTGAGTACCACCCAACCATGTGGTACCTATAGGTCTACCCCACCATGCTAGTAGATAGTCAATTGGGACAACAAATACACTCACACCAAACAAAGGGTATAGGTCTACCCCACCATGCTAGTAGATAGTCAATTGGGACAACCAATACACTCACACCAAACAAAGGGTATGGCTTACACACACACCAAACATTGTGCATACAAAATGAGAATGAACATATATGCAATCAATGTTTCAACTGAAGACAACACACATGGCCAGAGATAGACATCACATCACATATAAAATATAATGAAAAAAAGGATGAGTATATTAGAGGAAGGCAAGGAGTTTCATCAAAATAGCTCTATGACTCTACAAGATGGAATATGTGGACCTTATCATGAAACAAGAGTGACCACTAATACCCAACACTCCTATAGTGTGAAATTTCCTTGGCATCCATATTGAACCTTTACAAGTTCTCAAGTTATATCATAAAATCAACAGATGTCATGAAATCCTTACTAAGTCTTCACTAGCACTCTGAGTATGTCGCCAAACTTACATCTTGGTATTACCCAATGCAATTTTAACTATCACTTTAATTTCTAACTATCGTACATTGAAGCCTCAAAATCACTTAGGGATTCAAGACAACATTGAGAACCACTCCATTGAGAGACACTCCTTCACAACCATCTATACCTCAAATCCTAATTTTTTCACATCCAATCACTATTTGGATGTGGCACAAAAACTAATATATAAAAAAGTGGGATAACAAATTAGACATAGTTCCAAAGGATTCCAATGAAAAAATAACGAGACTTGCTTTCTCTCATCATAACTCACTCAAAATCAATCTAAATTTGAAAAAAAAAACTCCTATCAAAACCAAGAAATTTCCCAAATCTTCCATTGTTAAATACTTAAAATTCTAAATTTTTTATTAATAAATTTTTTCAAAACTAAAAAATACCCTTTTGATTCATACATGCATGACATCATTCTTTTGAATTCAATTTCACTTTTCTCAATTTCTTCAAATAAATTCCATAATAGTGGCTTAAAAATAGAAATTTAAAAAATCTAAAACAACAATTATCACAAAAAAATCCAATAAATTCACAATTAAAAACAAATTCATATTCTACCACTTAAGTGGGCATGGCATCCATAGATTGAAAGAATTCAAAATGCAAGAGAATAGATTAAAACTACATTCAATTTGAAGCATACAAATTGTCAATTTTCATGCAATAAATCTACTTTTTAGAATAAAATCGACATAAAATCCAACAACACTTTCTATGATTTCTTTGTATAATCTAATTCAAGTCCAAACAATTCTTTAATCAAACAATTTCATAGAATTTTCAAAATGAGCTCGAGATAGAGAGAGTTAGTTTGAGAGAACCATCTTCAAAATATAAGAATAGTCAGAAGTGTATTTTTCCTTTTCCATCTATAGTTGTTTAATTTAAGGGGGTTACATTATACCCCCTTAGATAAAACCCCTTTGGGTAGAAATCCCCTAGTCTTAAATCAAACCCTCAATGGAGTCTCCTTTGCATGTATCAAAATGTTGATTTTTTTTCATTTTGCTTCGCCTTTTTAGGGGTCAAATGAAGTCATTTAGAAATTCCATTTTTTAATTATGTAGCCCTTAGTATAAGATTTCTAAAAAGTATAATATTTTGAATAAATTTAATTTTATTATTATATTTTCTAGTGAACATAGCTTTTTCACCAAACACTAATATTTTTATTCTTCACATACAAAAAAGTTAAAAATAAGAGGAAAATTTCTTTAAAATATTTGCATACTAGGTATTGATGTATATACATGTATGTATGTATATATCTATAGATATGAACTAAAATAATAACATTTTTAGATCCAAATGAGAGAGTGTTTCACATGCATTACACAATACACAATCAAAATATATATACAAATACAAAATTATTTTGAGAATACCTCGACAAAAAAAATAAGATATATAATAATCATGAGGGATAATCTATAGCCATAAAAATAAACAAGCGCAAATGCTAGCAATGCTACATCCTCCCAAGTGTTTGAAGTATCATCAAGTGGGTTTCACTAGATCTTAGATGATATAACTCTCATCATCAAAGTACTAACATTCAATGTTGCAATTTATGGACGGGCTCTAAATATAGTTATTTTCCCTCCTTGATGGGAAAGGCACCCCAATCAAGAACATGTGTCACATTTGGAATATAGTGCCTAAGAACTAAAACATGGAATAGATTATCGATACGTAAGAGGCTAGGTGGAAAGGCAAGGTGATAGACCTTAACTAGACCAATCATCTTAAGGATCTCAAAAAGTCCAACAAAAAATGGTCCAATATTAGAGGTCTTTTATGTAATGTATTAGGCTCTTGTATGGTTGCATTCTCAAGAACACATGATCATTCAATAGTAAATGTCAATCCAATTTCTTGGCATCAACATACTTCTTTTTCCTATCCTGGATACCCAACAACTTCTCTCTAATTTGAACTAACTACTACCCCATATCTTGAGCATCTTTGGATCCAAAACAATATGGTCCTATAATATATCCCAACTTAGTAGGGTTTTACAAGGACAACCATATAACACTTGAAACAATACCATATCAAAAATAATTGTAGTATTCATAATTATATAAAAAATCAACAAGGTACAAAAGGTACTCCCATTTGGACTATTATTCAATAACATACATGTAAAGCATGTTCTCAAGCACTTTCTTGACTCTCTCCATCTGATTATCTATCTTAAGATGGAATGAGGAACTAAAATTAAGCTAAACTCTCAAATCATGTTGTAAATATGTCCACAACATGGAAGCAAACATTGGATAATGATAAAAAATGATCCTACAAGGTACTCCATAAAAGCTCACAAACTCCTCTATAAAGACGTGTCACTGAAGTAACACTATAATATTATCTCATTTGTGAAAAATGAGCAACCTTGATCAGGCTATCGACTATCACCATGATGGAATCATGATGACATGAAGATAATGGTAAACCAACAATAAAATCTAAGGAAATCATATCCCATTCCTATATGGCACTATCATGTGGCTATAAGAGACTTGTTAGATGTTGATGCTCCACCTTCACTATTTAAAACTCTAGGCATCTAGCCATAAAATCATAAACATCATGCCTCACCCTACCCAATGGAATAGCTACCTAAAATTAGCATGCATTTTATTCAAAATGGGATGAGTTATGTAAGGGCTACAATGTGCCTCATAAAAAAATCATTGGATATCACCAAAAAATGGAACATAAAAGATGTCAAAATAGTTCATATGACTCTAATGAATAGAAAGATTACCTAGGTCCACAAGGGATATTTATCACTTGTGCTCTTTGTTCTAACCTTTTGATACCATGAATCCACTAGAATTTTCTCGAAAATGTTACTCTATAGACCCATGCTTCAAGAAAAAATCAAGATCTCATGGTGTCTCTTGCTAAAGGCATCAACAACCATATTTTCCTTCCCTTTGACATATTGAACACCAAAGTTGTACTCACAAAGAAACTAAATCCAACGATGTTGATGGGAATTCAAATTCAACTAAGTGAATATGTATTGCATGAGCTATGATTATTATTACTAAGCTTGAATCAATGACCCAAAATAAAATTTCTCCATCACACAAGAACATGGACAACAAGTATCAACTCCAAATCATGGATGGGGTAATTTAGATCACAATCCTTGAGCTTCCATGACTCATACACAATGATTGGCCCTCCTACATAAGGAACACCCCCAAACGATCCAATGATAAATCTGTGCACACCACATTTTTTGTAAGATTAGGTGCTAGAAGGATGGATGCACTAGTTAGCCATTCCTTAATAGCCTTAAAGTTTGACTCACACTTCTTTAAACACACAAACTTCTTCACTTTCCTCTAAATAGAAGTAATCAAGCATGTCAATCTAGATAAGTCCCTAACAAAGTGGTGGCAATAACCCACCAATTCCATAAAACTATAGACCTCAAAAATATTAGTGGGTGTTGGCCAATCCACAATGGCCTAAATCTTTGAGGGATCAACTAAAATTACCTCACCATATATCACATGACCCAAATATTTTACCTCTTACTAACACTTTGTTGAGTTTCCATAGAGTTGATGCTCAAAAAAATAGTGAAAAACCTAGAGCAAGTGGACCTCATGCACCTCCATTATCCTCAAATAAATCAAATTTTCATCCAAAAACACAAGGAAAAATTAGTCTATGTAAGTACAAAATACCCCATTCATAAAACTCATAAACATTGAAGGATCATTCATCCACTTGAATCGAACTACCATGAATTCATAATGTTCATATCAAGTACAAAATGTAATTTGATGAATGTCCACCTCATGCATGTAGAGCTTATGGTATGTATACATCAATTCAATGTTAGAGAACACTCGTTATCCCTTCATCTAATTGAACAATTCATCAATCCTTGGAAATGGATATTAATTCCTCATCATTACCTTATTCAACTATTAATAATCGATGCACAAGTGAATGTATTCATGCCTTTTCATGGAGATCAATAATGCACCCCAAGGGAATACAGTAGGAAAAATGTAATTCTTCTTTAACAACTCTTCCAACTGTAATAAAATCTTACTAAACTCTTGAGTATTCATACGTTATGGCATGTGAGATTTGGGCTCTACTCTCAGAACTAGATCAATATGAAAGTCTAGATCTTTCTTTCACAACATATCAAGAAACTCACTAAAAAATGTATTGAAAAACTCTCTAAGTATGGGATGATCATTAAGAGAAACCTTAGAACACTCATCCTCTAAAGGATTATTCAATGATAAAACAAATAATTGGCATCCTTTTTTAATGCTCCATTTTAGCTACATGGTTAAAATCATACAAAGCGAGATGTGTGTCCCCTTACTATTACTACTTATTGACCAAGATCATCCACACACTCTACAACATTACACCAACACCCAATTACTACTTGATGATCCTATAACCAATCTATACCAAGCACAATCCCATAGGATCCCAAAGGAAGGATACACAAATTTACAGTGGTGGTGAATGAATTCCTAAATCCAACACATAAATATGTACAAGGTATTCTATAGCCACCTTGGCACTAGTAACTAACTTGACCCGCCACTTATCATTCTACCTCACTACCACAAGCCCATAACAAGATAATAGGGATGGGGAAATAAACTAATGTAAAGCACTAGAATCAAACAATATAGAATATTAGCATCTTGTAGCCCACCTTGATGTATTTATCTTTTAGAATTTATCTTTCCTTGGTTGTATGCATGGGATCAATAAACTATCAAGGATGACTCCACATTTAGCTAAAATAATAAACTCTTTTTCTACGCCATTAATTTTTCATTCATCCATATTCTCCTCTTCTATTGCATCATCTCCCAATATCTAGTTGAGTAGATCTTTTTCCTCAAATATAAACTCTCCTTTTGATTTTAAATCCTCTTGAATAATGGATTCAAACTACTCATTCATCAATATTTATTCTTCTCTATCTTCTTCTATAGTATAACATGTACCTCTTCCTTCATCACCTTCATAACCAGTGCCATTAGACAAAACATTACCTTTATTGTACCAAAAAAAAAAATCTTAATAGAAATATTTAATTTTCAAAGGTACTTCTCTCTATTATGCCTTCTCTATTTCTTCTCTACTCTTCATTGCATCCTCTTAGACTAAATCAAGCATCCATAGTCTACTTTTCTCCTCTTTTGTATTTTTTATTTGTTATCCTTTTTCCATACTTATTTGTGAGTAAATATATTCCTCTTAAAGGACAAAACAATGTTGCAACTTCAGTTTTTATACTTGTAGCAATAAACATTTTTTCACCTCTAATTTCATACTTGGAGGTTCCTTACAATTGTCACATTCTACCTTTACTTTCAACACTTCTTCATCATCATAGGCTCCCACTTCTTGTAGAACCTTGTATGCAACATTGTGTGTTCTCACTTCCTTTGCATCCATACCTAGATTTCCTTAATTCTTCCTACTATTACTTTAAACATCTACTACAACACCCTATAATTATCCTTGTCTACACTCTCCTATAACATCACTTCATTTTAATTCTCCAACTAACAACACCACAAATAAATTCCACTATCATCATGTTCCTCCACACAATCAAATCCATTGACTAATGTACCTACAACATCTCCTATGCAACTCCTTGTCCATTCCCTTTCACTATGTCCACTAGAAGCTTCTCTCTATTATCTCTTACTCCTCTAACTAGCAACACCTCTAGAATTGTATTAGTTCCACATGTAGCTTCATTCTTGAATCTCCCCTCTACTAAAATTTCTTGTAGCATCCTTTGTACATCTTCCCTACACTCTTTTGCTACACTTACTTGTAGCACCTTAGCTATGTATATAATTGCAACTCCTTTGAAATATCCTTTATTAATCTTGCAACCTCATTCTTGGGCTCTTAGATACTACTTCCTCTTACAACATCTTTCAAATCCTTTCTTCCTTATGTGAATTTTTTTATATGTATTCCTTCAATGTTTATTTTCCATGGCACCTTTTCTCACCTTTCTCCTTAGGTTGTAATCTCCCTTGGCCTAGACTATCAACATGCATCATCTACTTCATTGCTACATCTGCTTCATATTCCTTCATATCTACATTTCTTCACTCTTCTTCATCAAACATATATATAATCTCAAGTGCATACTATAGCATATACATACCTTTAACTTGTAATTCCTCCCTCACAACCTCATCCTCCATCATGAGAATCTCTCCTCCATTATTTTCCTCGACACTTGCAAATATAAATGGGTTGGAGAAAACATGGTGCTCACTCTCACCCTCCTTGCTTGTCTCTGCCATAGTTTTCCTTTCAACTACTTGTAACTCATGAGCTTCATCATCTTACTTGTATTCATCCATTATGACTCTTTTATCATATTCTCTATTGTTCATGAGGTCTTTTATGGGATACACATGATCCATTTCTTCATATGTGGGTTGTTGACATAACAGTCCACTCACTTATTCTTTCTCAAGACAATATCATCCATCCTCTTAATATTTTTTATCCTCCTCCTTGTCCCCATCATTGGGACAGCTAGTGCATGTTCATGGCCACTCATTCATTCAATCTCTAAGGCTTCTATCTTTTCCTCATTTCCTTCAAGTCCTTCAACACAACCTCAAGCTTTTCCATAAGCCTATTGTTGCCTTAACTTTCTCTTCATCCTCACTTCTATTATCCACCCTTTCATGATTATGACCACTCCTATCATATTATAAGGCATTCATACCCACTTGTATTACCCTTATAACTTTCATCGATATGTCTTATCTTTCTTTTATATCTATTATAATAGCCTTTGTTGCTCCTCTCCTTAGAGGCACCTTGTTGTCCTAATTTTTCCTTTCTTACTTTTGCAACTATCCTAGAACTAACCCTCTTTGATAAAGGGATAAACACTCACACACAAACACTACCCTATTTTAATTCAAATGATATTTAAACCAAGTACAATGCACTCCTTCCCAAAGTTCTATCTTGCTTTTATACCAATCGATGGTATTTTTCTACTACTTAGAGTGTATCAACCCTCAATTCCACTCCTTGTGGCCAAGCTTAGTAGGATCTTGATAATTATACAGGTTATGATATATCCATTCAAGCCAATTTTTTAGTCCCACACCAACAATATAGTTTCTACAAGTAAATTTGTGCACACCAATTCAACCTCACTAGTCACTAAAAGTTATCCAACTCAACCTACATGCTCAACCCTACTACTATAATAAAATGATTCACACACGTATATACATGTAAACTTTCCACAACATAATAAAAATAGACACCACCAATACAAGAACACAAAGAGGCATTAACAATAGGAAATAAAACCCAAATCACACATAGCCACTGGCACCTAACATCTAAAATCATGTAGCCATTGAAATAACATTCTTTCATTAATATAAATGAGAATACAAATTTCAAAAATTACTTTACTAGTTACCATAAAAATGATGGGATTAAAAATCCCATCCTCATGGCAATAATGATATATTATTCTACCAATATGGATGCCATTCACAACTTGAACCTTCATTCACTTTTCAACAACGCATTTCTCTCATTGATAGCTAGACTCCTCCTCTTTCATACAACTTCTTGGTCTTCATGATATTATGCACTTGAAACCCCTTTCCTCGATAATTTCTACTACCTTCCAACCACAAGGCCACTATAACCCATTTTTCTAATTAAAAACATATTACATCTACTTGGACTTGTGATCTTCCCAAAATAGGCATATATTCTCCCCTTCATTCTTGGAAACTTCTTCCTTATTGCACTTACCGCTATTTTTTTCTCTATTTCTTAGATCTTCAACTCAACCTTGAAATGCACTCTTCTTTATTATACACCCCTATACATTCCTTTCCATGTTGGAATGTTTCACATATTTTAGTAAACTCTATCTTCTTCCTTTCCACACAACATACTTCTATCAATTCCCTTTGTTCTCTTATTGTTGTTTACTTGCAACTAGAAACAAAATTTTCAAAAAATTTGGTTGGTAACTTCCTTAATATTTCCCTTGTTACAAAGACTTGTTCTCATCTCTCTTTCCATGTACAACCTTCTTTTTACTTTTTCTTCTTCCTTAAACCACTCTCCTCAAAAACTTTTCTCTAATTCTCCTAGTACCTCTCGCATTCCAAGGATTCATATTTTCTTAGTTTTTCCTCATGCCTTACTAACCATCCTACTACATACAAATAGAAATGGCTCCTTTAAATAATTTTCCTCTTCTCCACACACCATGTACACCTCCGAAATTGGGCATTTTTTCCATCTCCCTACTTGATTGCCCAAAATGCTTGCACACTAATGTGAGTCACCTCCCATTGGACTCCATATCATCCTTGGATTTTGTGTATCCTCCCCACATATTTCAAGCATCATAAATGTAGCTATAGATTGATGGAAATGATTCAAAAACCCATTTGGGCCAACTCCATCCTTCAAACCATCCTATCAAAATAGATGCACTTCCTCTTTAAATCCATAATATTGCTAAATTGAGTGTCAAGGTTTACAATAAGTATTGGATGAACCAACCGCTAACTAATCTCTTTGGGATCTCATGGATTCTTTTTTTTATAATCAAGGGATCCATTAATTTTTTCAACATGGCACAAATGAACTTTCCTTGACTCCTTCATTCACTCAATGCTCATAAGAGATCTCCAATCACCTAACTAGCCCCAAATATGACCAAACATCTTTGTACCTCCCTCTACTGAACATAAATGTGATCAATGTTGGTTTGAATGAATCTTTCTACCAATAGTCATAAAAAACCTTAAAGTTTCAATCTAGCAATAAAAGAACATTTAAACTGTATTGACTACTCGAGTGATGCCCCTCATCAATTTATGAGTCCAATATTTATTCTTCCACATTATCATATTATAAAGGAAAATAATATTTCCTTTATGACATAATAGAAAAATATTTTCTATAATAGAAATAACTTGTTGAAAAAAATAAGTGCATGAATTCGTTGAGATCATTTTCTAACTACCTATAACTATTTGCACAAATTATGTTCCCTACGAAACAAACCCTACTGTAGGAAAAAACACCAAATCTCAATAGAGCTTTAAATGCTTCTACAACTATGACAATGTTGAGAGTAAACATTAATGCCCATAATGTAAATGTCTTAATCTAATTTTAGAGTTATATACACAAGAAATAATATTGCATACAACTAGACAATAATGTTTGTATTATGTATCCATACAAAGTACAGTCTTCAACATTAGGAAGTCTTACATGGTAACATTTATTGAGCATAGTAGATACACTCATAGAGTATGTCTATAAATATGCATGCCAATATTTCAAACTTGTTACTTCAGACCACATCATATGATATTATCATATTTGTAATTATTCACAATAAGAGAAATTGCAACGTACAAACTTGATGTTTTAGTTTCTAGACAACAATGAATTGTACGATATGTTGAACATGGGGATTTCATTTTAGTAAAGGTTAAGTTTTAAAACTTTAAAAATAAGCTTTTGTTCCTATCATGGTGATTGTTTGTCTTTGCTATCATAGCTTTGTGCTACTAATGTAACTTGATTATGATTTTGATCTTCTTTTGTTGTATATGTTTCAGATATTTTTTGCAACTATTTTGTTGTAAATATTATTATTATGATTTTCTCTTAATTTTGATTGTGCAAATATTTTGGCAACTTATTCTTATCAATTGCAAATGTTTTTTACAATTACAAAAAGGTTTTTTTAATGAAGGATGATACTTTTATGTATAAACATTTTTGGAGTGAGTTTATTTAGAGTAAAGAAGTGGCAAATTTATTTGAAGCGAGTAAGAGTAATTTTTTTAATGCATTTTTAATCTAAAATTGAAGGGGGTGTTTTTCAAAGATTAAATTTAAGACATTTATATTAATTTTAACTGACATTAGAAATGCGTGGAATACAAAAAATATTGTGAGTAAATTGGGTTCAAGATTAAAGAAAGTCGAACAGATGTGAGAGATAAAAATGTGATATTTTAAAAACAAGTTTTTATTTAATTAGAAATATAATGATCATATGATAATGACTATAATATTGAAAATTTTGACACCTTTTATTTTTCCTTTTGGTCATGGATTTATATATACTTTGGGAACATATTCTCAACCACCTCTTGCTCCAAGGGAACCAATATCAAGGTCTAGTCCCTCTCAAGTAGTGTACCTTCTAAAAGTAAGAAGCTAACATGAAATGGGAAGGATGTCTCCATTCTCCCCTTTGATCTCTTTAAATTTTAGTCACTAGATGTAACATGATAATATTGATGAAATTTGACACTTTTTCTTTTTCTTGTTTATCATGGCTACACTATATATATAGTAATTTGTGTACTCTTAGGACCATCAATGTTATATATTTTACAGGGATTTCAAATATTATCATGTTACATCTAGTGACTAAAATTTAAAGAGATCCAAAGGAGAATGGAGGCATCCTTCTTATTTCAAGTTAGCTTCTCACTTAGAGATGGTACACTATTTGAGAGGGAGTCGACCCTCATATTGGTTCCCTTGGGAGCAAGAGGGGGTTGGGAATGTATTCCCTATGTTTGTACTTTTTTACATGGAGCATGTCTTAATCCATTGGTAAAATGTTGTACTTGTAGATGTAGAGTGTGTTTTGATTTGTAAGTGGAGTATTAATTTGGGTGCAAAGTATATTGTAATTCATAGCTCTAGATGTGCTATTACATATGCATAGTATGTTTTCATTCATAGTTGAAATGTTACATTGTGGGTATGAGTCTATCTCAATTTACATGTGAAGTAGTGTATTTTTGGATACGAGTCAATCTTGGTTCACAAGAATTTTTGGATAGTTAGTGCATCCATTGATATGTTCAATTATGTGTGTCTTAGTTAATTTGTGATGCTTTGTGTCCTCATCCATTATATATTTATTTAGGTTGCTATCTCTAGTCCCATATTAGTGTCCCATATTACATCTATATTAGTATAGTTTATAAAGTAGTTGAGTTATAAATATTAGTTGTTGACATTACTGTTGAATGCACAAGACAACTGAGAGGGGGGGTGAATCAATTGTACATTAAAAACATCGAGACCCTCATTGAAATTCAGATCTATGTTAGTCCTTAAACCCTTAACAACCATTAAATCCTTATCATGCATTAGTAGAATGTAAACATGAGAAACAATAATGAAAACACATCCAAACACATGAGAACACCAGATTTACTTGGAAAACCCAAGGGAAAAACCATGGCTAGGATTAGCTCACAATATAAAGTAATTGCAACATTGAATACAATAGGCTCACTGTGGGAGGGCTCACTGCCCAAAGAGAAAAGAAGGGTTCACTGCCAGTTAAGAAAGAAGAAGAAATAAGATCGTTACAATGATAAATCCACCTCAGAGCAATAGAAAAGTTCCACCACTACTTCACCAAAACATTCACACTCTCTTTGTAGAATGTCACCTTCTAGTCACTTCTTCCAATAGTCTTAGGCATTAAAGCTCACACTGCATTTCACACTTTCACAATTCACATCTCAACACTTCACATTACACACATCACTCATACAGCCTCCATCAACTTATCACTCATATATACCATCTTCAACCTTGAAAATAATTCACAAGGTTGACTATGCACCTCAAATGTAAAAATTTAAATTAGGTCAAAACCAAAAAAATTCCCACAGTGAAAGGAATGAAGGTGATCCACAACACACCTTAACTCAAACCCAAATATACACATACACACCATGCTATGATTCCACAAATACCAAAGTATATCCGCAATTAGTGTAAATAGCCAAGGTTAGTTGAACCTATGTTAACACCATTAAACAATTAAGTACACACTTCCTTTGATCCAAGGATGACTCACGAACCACACACATCACTTAAAAAATAATCTGGAATATTCCATGAACACCCTGAAATCCAACAAATCCTTTGCAACATCATACACCAAAAGAACATATTCATTCTACACAACCAACTAACCTTCCACACACTACAACACCTAAATCCAACCTTGTGGAGCGCCAAAATTTGAACAACTCAGACTGGAGATAGATATAAGAACTTTAAGTACACTTCCATATCTGCAATACCAAAAACCAAACTATGGAGAAATATGGAGCAAAACCATTTCTCCCAGACAACACTGCTTTCACAATTCACACACTAGTGAACACAACTTTATATGCACAACGATCTAGAACAAGAAACTTTGAATATAACACCTCTGAACACCTCTAATCAACATATCAGAACTGCATTGGAAAATCTTCATCCATGAATAAATGCAGAGCAAAAGACTGAACACCACTTTGTCACAATGAACACTCTTCGCCACACTATTTCCTTTTTAATTCATATTTTCTTAAAAACACTTGGAAACCAAGCACCACAAACACATTCTCATCGTATATGACACCTTCTTAGCATCTCAACCACACAAGAGGTTAACATCACCAACACATACTCATTAAAATAACACTAGATGTTGACATCAGTGATATTACTAATGACAACATAATGCAACTAACCAAAGCATCTTCATAAGTTGACATCAATGAAACAATAAAGGTTTATTGACATCAATGGAAACACAAATTTCCAACAATATCCTCACATTTTTCATTGATGGAAACACATGGAAAAACCAACAAAAACAACTCTAATCACCAACTCATATACTACACCACAGTGCATACTACTTCCCCTTACACAAGTGTATACTTTTTGACATTTTCTCTTTCTCAGGAATTCTCTCCCCCTTATTTCATAAGGTTTTTAAGTTAACTCTCCCCCCCTTTTACATCAATTCCAAAGGGAAACATCCCCTTTGACATCAATCACACATGTATCTACTATGCAACTTCCTTTTCTTCTACTGCACTTTATTTTCTTCACACCTTCTCTACACACTACACAACATACTTCACTAACCATCTGTACCATAGAAAAATGGATCATTGAAATTTTCATGGTCTTTTAGGTCTTTCTCCAATGATGTTTGACTTGTCTTGCTTTGATTTAATGTTGTAATGTAACTTATTCATTCACATTAGGTCCTAAACATTCAAATTATGTCATATTGTGAAGGTGTTGTGAAGTGTTGTAACATATTTCTACACTTTTCTAGACTCTTTTCATTACAATTCACCTAAAAATCACTTTTTCATCACTTGTCAAGTCCTATTCTAAAGTGTTGTAAAGCCTTGTAATAAGATTTCACTATTTACACCTTTCTTATGCTTTATTTGACCCCTTTATGCACTCATAAGACTTAATTAAGTGTATTTTTAATGTAAACCCGACAAATAACATTAAATGTGACTTAATTCCCAACACCCACTTACAAGCCTTGAGTGGGACCCATTCACCATGGGTGATGAATGAGTCCCTCTTGGCTCCAAATTCAAAATAATTCAAATTTTCTTTTGAGTTTCTATTTAAAAATACCTTATGTCGGCCTGTGATGAGGTATTATTGGGTTATTAGGGCATAAGTGTGTATAAATAAGTGTTTTTCTCCTCATTTTACACCTATCTCCTCATTCATCAAGTTCACTTGCATTCATTCAACATCAATTAGCATTCAAGTACTTTGCATCATTCAATCAAGCACTTATCAAGCATCTTGGAGCAGCCATTGACATATCTTCATATTTCTTCAACAAGGTGGTGGTGAGTTTAGGACATTTTCATGTTGTTTATTCATCATTCCTTGTTCATTTCATTTTATTTCTTCATTAAGGGTTTGATTACCAAAGTGGGATTTGACCAAGGAAAATCCCTATACTCTAACCCTTAACCATTTTTCCCCTTTTGCATGTGTGTTTGTAGACTTTTGTATGCAGATTTGTCAAGCAATTAGGTGTTGAAAGGTGGTCAAAAAAGTGTTTTAAGTCAACTAAACCCTATTTCAAGCTTGGAGACAACCTACAGTCCGTTTTCTACAGATTTGACTACAAAATTGACCTTTGATTTCACAGAATTTTGGAGGAGGACTAATTTACCATTAGTGGTGAATGAGTCCCACCTTAAGGCTGAAAAAGGTGATATTGTCATATTCCAATTCCCGACAGTCGGAAACCTGTTTCAGGAGATTTTACCAGTAGGAGGACCGATTCGCCATCGGTAGCGAATGAGTCCCACTGGTCATCAACAGTGATTTTTCTAACACTCCAGAATCTTCTCAAATCTATAATTTGTTTCTAGGTGAACTCTAATCAACTTCTTTCAATTTTCTTTTTCATTTGTTCATATTTTAGTTCATTCTTGCATATCTCACTATGTTTTCAAACATTGCATGTTACATTAGTTTTGGATTAATAATCAGTCAATTACATCATCTAGTTGCATTTACAAAATTGCATTTAGTCTTAATTACATCATATACTCCTCTATTTGAGTGAACCACCACAATTTTAGAGTTTTATCTCTCTCCTTTTAGGTGAAAGATCCTAAGAGTGCAAGATAAGTACATAAAACAAACAAAATTTTTGGTTCACCATCAACAACTGCACATATCCTTTGACATAGTTGACAAAGGAAAACACTAGTATACCACAAAATGATAATACTTACTCCCCCTAACTACAACAACCAACAATGCCACTACCTATTCCCCTTGAGAGGTAGCCACCAACATTAGTCCAGAACAAGGAATGAATCTTGAGATCCACTGGACTGATGCATATCCTTATACATCTAGTTGAAATAAGGAGGGGCAATAACCCCCAACTTCTCCCGAAGATACTCAAAAGTATCCTTAGGAAGATCCTTCGTGAAGATATTTGCAACTTGATCCTTTGTAGGCACATATTCCAACTTCACCTCATTCTCTGCAACCTTCTCCCTCAAGAAGTGATATCAGATTGAAATATGCTTTGTCCTCAAATGCATTAATGGATTCTTTGAAATATTAATAGAGCTTATATTATCGCATAAGATAGAAATAGGTTCATCATACACCACTCTAATATCCTTCAAAGTTCACTTCATCCATAACACATGTGTACAACATGATGCGACGACAATGTATTATGCCTTTGTAGTAGATAATGACATTGAATCTTGCTTAACCAATACACCAACCTATTTCCAAGAAAGAATGCACCACCACTTGTACTTTTTTTGTCATCCACACAATCTACCCAATTTGCGTATGTATAAGAATTCAAAGAGAAATCAGTATCCATTGGATACCACAAAACATGTTCCAAAGTTCCCTTTAAGTATCTAAATATCCTCTTCACTACTGTCACATGTGACTCTTTGGGATCTTCTTGAAATCTAGCCACAAGAAAAACTACATGCATGATATTTGATCTAGTAGTAGTTAGATATAGTAGCCCTCCAATAATTGATTTGTACTTGCTCTAATCATCCTTGGGAGATTCTTCATTCTTAATTTTTTTGCAACCAGTAACCATGGGAGTACATACTGGTTTAGAGTCTTCCATCCCAAACTTCAAAATTTCCTTGACATACTTTTATTGTGATATGAATATCCCTTTCTTTGTCTATTTTATTTGAATTCCAAGGAAGAAATTCATCTCTCCAAACATAGACATCTCAAACTCTTTTTCAATCTCTTTTACAAATCTCTTGCACATTGCTTCATTACCTCCAAAGATTAATATGTCATCAACATACACAACCACAATCAATATTTTATATTTTTCAACTTTGAAATAAAGATTACTATCTGTAGTACCTTTATTAAATCCTTGCAGCAACAAGTACCTATCCAATATTGCATACCAATCTCTAGGAGCTTTCTTGAGTCCATATAATGTCTTCTTCAATCTGCAAACCATATCAGGATTACCTAATAACTGAAAGCCTTCTGATTGTTCAATATAAACCTCTTCTTCCAACTCACCATTCAAGAATACAAACTTCACATTCATCCGACGGACTTTGAAATCCTTATGTGTTGTAAAATCCAAAAAAATCATAATAGCTTCCATTCTTGCCACCCGAGCAAATGTCTCCTCAAAATCTATTCCTTCTACTTGTGAGTAGCATTTACATATAATTCTTTCCTTGTTTCTTACCACTTCTCCACTCTCATTCAACTTGTTCCAAAATACCCACTTAGTTCCAATCACATTCTTGTTTGTAGGTCTTGGAACAAGTTCCCAAGTCTAATTCTTCTCAATCTACATCAGTTCTTCTTCCATAGCCTTGATCCAATATTCATCTTTGCATGCCTCAATCATTGTTTTAAGTTCAACTTTGGAAAGTAAACATAAGTTTACTTGTTCTTATATCATATAATCCTTTCTTCTTTTCAACACACCTCTACTTTTGTCACCAATGATTTGATCTTCTAAACGATTATTTTGCACATACTTAGGGGTCTTAGGGATCTTTTTTGGAGCTTCTTCCTCTTCAACCTACACTTCTTTTTCCTTACCTTCATCTTTCTCTTCTTCTTTGCAAGAGGAATCATCTGATTCATATCCATCTATCATCACTAAAATTTTGTGTAAGTATTCATCCACTTTGACACTTGCACTTTCAACAATATTTTTCAGCCTCTTGTTGTAGCACTCATAAGCATTTC
Organism: Sequoia sempervirens; assembly: GCA_007258455.2. Classification (NCBI taxonomy): domain Eukaryota; kingdom Viridiplantae; phylum Streptophyta; class Pinopsida; order Cupressales; family Cupressaceae; genus Sequoia; species Sequoia sempervirens. Next base: position 55,339 of record VDFB02360037.1, read on the forward strand.
TTCTTGTAGAATATTCAAGGAAGATTCCTTCATCATATTTTGCATAAAACTTTCCTAAGTTTTCTTCATCTCTTCTAATATAGCATTTTCTTCCAAACACTAAAATATTTCATAGTAGGGGTTCTTCCATACCACAACTCATAGGGAGTCTTTGAACTATTTGTCCTTTCTTACACTCTATTAAGTATATATACTACAGTATGAGTTGCTTCTCTCCAGTATTCATCTGGTAGATTTTCTTCCTTTGTCATTGTCCTTGATGCTTCCTAGATAGTCCTATTCTTCCTTTCCACAACTCCATTATGCTAAGGAGTCCTAGGATCTGACAAATGCCTCTTTATTCCATGATCTTCACAAAAAAATTTAAACTCGTTGGAGGTGAAATCTCCACCTCTATCAAATATTAAACATTTTTTTTTCATATCCATTTCATTCTCAACCATAGATTTGAATGCCTTAAACTTGTCTAAAGCTTCTAATTTTTCTTTGAGAAAAGTAACCCAAGTCATTCTAGAGTAATAATCAATTAATAGCATGAAATACTTGTCACCTTGAAAAATTTTGATTCTGGTAGGTCGACAAAGATCTATATGCACCAACTCCAAAGGACCGATAGCAAATTTTTCTTTGACTTTGAAACTATTTCTAGCTTGCTTCCCAATCTGACATTCCTTGCAAATAGCATTGATAGGATTTACAATCTTTGGTAGATCTCTCATAGCTTGATTTGAATTCATCCTCACTAGGCTATCAAAATTTATGTGACACATTCTCTTATTCCATAGCCAACTTTCATTAATTTGAATCATAAAGCATTGACCATTTGCATCCTTAAGTTGATAAACATTTCCATTTGTCCTTCTTCCTGCTACAACCATAGTCTGGAGCCTTTTTTTATCTCACAACCATTGTCCTTAAACACAAGATTATATCCTTTACTACACATTTGTCCTACACTCAAAATGTTATGTCGCAAACCCTTAACATACAAAACATCATTTGTATTATGCTTTCCATTAAAACTAATTGAACCTTTTCCACATATCTTAGCAGATGTATCATCACCAAACTTAACTAAACCACCTTCAAACTTATCAAGCTTAAAAAACTTACTCTTATCACCTAACATGCGACTTGAGCATCCATTGTTAATGATCCAGTTGTTCTTCTCCTCTCTAACATGAAAAGCAGTCACCATTTCTCCTTCAATGTTATGACCTGTTTCCGGAGCATTTTCCTTCATACATCTCTCAAATTTATTATAACTAGTTCCAAAATTTAGAGTCATGAACAAGCATTCATCATCTTCATCATCCAAATAATTAGATTCATCATCAGATATACTGGCATCTTCTTTAACATAATAACTTCTCTTAATTTTTTTACCTTTATTCTCCTTAGATCTATCTCTTGAAGCTTTGACAGTTAAAGCATAATGACCATATCTTTCCACAATTAAGGTATTTGAAAGGTAACTTACCTCTATGTTTTCTAGTACCCTTTTTCAATTTCCTCTCAAATTTTTCTTCTAACTCATCAAATTTATCTAGGTCAGATTCCTCATTCTTCTTTGCTTTTCCAATTTTAAAAGAAATATCCTTTTTTATATCACTTGGACGAAACTCTCTCAATTCAAAATTAGTTAATGCACTAAACAACTAAACTCTAGAATAATTATTTAAATTTTGAACTTCTTCAATAGTAGAAACCTTATAACTATAATATTTAGTAAGAGTTCTTAGTACCTTCTTTACCACCTCATCGTCATGTAGATTTCCACCAGGACCTTTGATGGAATTGACAACTTTTTCCACTCTATGCATGTAGCTTATAATATCTTCATCTTCTTTCATCCTTAGGTTTTCAAACTTGATCTTCAAATTTTGCATCTTTGCTTGCTTGACCTTATCATATCCTTCATAGATACTTTCCATCTTTTTCCAGATTTCACCAATAGTTTTAAGACTCATAAATTTCACAAGTTTTGAATTAGAAAGACCACTCAAAAGTCCATACCTTACTTTTCCATTATTCTCATATGCCTTGATTTCATAAAAATTACTCAAACCATTTGTAGGAATTGTATATCTAGAACAATTTCAATAGATTTCAAAACTCCAAACCCTAGAGAGATAAAAAAGCCTTCCATCCTCATCTTCTAGAATGCATAATCAAATCCATCAAACAAAGGAGCCCCCTTCTTGTGTGCCATCCTAGATCTACCTCAAGTGGTTAAGATTTCTTCCAAGGAACCTTTCTCTTAGAATGCAATTTTTTGAATGCACAAGACAACTAAGAGAGGGGGTGAATTAGTCATACACTAAAACATCAGAACCCTCATTAACATTCAAATCTACATTAGTCCTTAAACCCTTAACAATCATTAAACCCTTATCATGCATTAGAAGAATGTAAACATGAGAAACAATAATGAAAACACATCCAAACACATGAGAACACCATGTTTACATGGAAATCCCAAGAAGGGAAAAACCACAGTGAGGATTAGCTCACAATATAAAGTAATTGCAACACTGAATACAATAGGCTCATTTCCGGAGGGCTCACTGCCCAAAGAGAAAAGAAGGGATCACTGCCAATGGCTCATTGCTAGTTTAGAAAGAAGAAGAAAGAAGATTGTTACAATGAGAAATCCATCTCAGAGCAACAAAAAATTTCCACCACTGCTTCACCAGAACATTCAAACTCTCTTTGTAGAATGTAAACACCTTCTACTCACTGCTTCCAATAGTCTTAGACATTAAAGCTCACACTGCATTTCACACTTTCACACTTCACATCTCAACATTTCACATTGCACACATCACTTATACATCATCCATCAACTCATCACTCATACATACCATCTTCAACCTTGAAAACAATTGAAAAGGTTGGCTATGCATCTCAAACGTGAAAATTCAAATTAGGTTGGCACCAAAACATTCCCACGGTGAAAGGGATGAATGAAAAACACAACACACCTTAACTCGGATCCAAATATACACATACACACCATGCCACACTTCCAAAAACATTGAATCATATCCACAATGTGTAAACACCCAAGGTTGGATGAACTTGTGTTAGCACCATTAAACACTTAATTACACACTTCCTTTGATCCAAGGATAACTTGCAAACCACACACGTCACTTAAACATAATCTAGAATATTCCATAAAAACCCTAGAATCCAACAAATCCTTCGCAACATCATACACCAAAAGAACATATTCATTCTGCAAAACCAACTAACCTTCTACACACTACAACACCTAAATCCAACCTTGTGGAGCACCAAACTTTGAAAAACTCATATTGGAGATAGATATAAGCACTCTAAGCATACTTCCAAATCCACAAGACTAGAAACCAAATTGCAGAGAAATGTGGAGCAAAACCATTTCTCCCAGACAACATTGCTTTTACAGCTCACACACTGGTGAATGCAACTTTCTTTGCACAATGATCTAGAACAAGAAAATTTGGATATAACACCTTTTAATACCTCTAATCAACATATCCGAATTTCATAGGAAAATCTTCAGCCATGAAGAAATGCCTTGAAAAACACTGAACACTCTTTACCACACAGTTTCCTCTTTTATTCAAATTTTCTCAAAAGCACTTGGAAACCAAGCACCACAAACACATTCTCATCATTGGGAACACCTTCTCAGCATCTCAACCACACAAGAGGTTGAACATCACCAACACATGCTCATCAAAACAACACTAGAGGTTGACATTAGTGATATTACTAATGACAATGTATAATGCAACTAATCAAAGCATCTCCATAGGTTAACATTAATGCAACAACAAAGGTCTATTGACATCAATGACAACACAAACTTCCAAAAATTACATCACACTGAAGTGGAAATACTTTAATTAGTTGATTAAGTTATGTAAATACTTTAATTAAACCAATAAAATTCATGTGGAAACCTAAACAATAATATACTATCATTTTCATTAGTTTTTTTATTCGTGGTGTAAGTTGCTACAACTTTGTGCTCACCATTTCAACAAAGGCATAACCTCTATGTTTTACATATCAACTGCATTGAAGTATATGTTCCTTATAACAAGTAATATTAGAAAGGTATTGGATTCCATTCTCACCTCATCACCAATGCTCCCATCAATATTCTAAGTTCTCCTAGGTCCTAAAGAATTTGAAAATATTTCAAAACTATGAATCCCTTCTTCAATTGGATTGGTAAGGCTTTAGAAATGGACTTTCTTTCAATGACCACAATTTACAATGGTCCCCCATTACCCATACTTCTATTTACCACTTGTAGAGACACCTAAGATTCAATATTTTAAATTATTTCATAAATCCATTCACACCATTTAAGATATTGTTTGAACAATTGCCCCTTAGTTACTATTAATTTTTTTTATTTAGTTCACAAAACCTACAAACTTAATTGACCAAGCATATTCCATTTAATTTAGAATTGTTGATTTCATAACTTCTCTGACCACAATTGTAATGACGATTCTACACCACCACTCATATGCTTACACTAGAAAGTGGTAAGCTTCCAAAGTCAAGGTCATTCCTAGACCCAAATTATCTTAATCCTTAGGTTTTCATTCATGAGGACTCTACCTGCATATCCCTTTTAATAATTAGAGGTTACATAGTTCATACACCGAAGATAAAGAGAATTCATCCTCTACTCTTGTATGAGATCTTCAATCTCACTTTTAAATCACTACTAAGATTTTGTTTTCAATTTAACCCAATTACAATAGAAGGATATCAATCACATTGCAAATAAAAATTGGTTACATGGCAACATTAGTGTACGAATACACACAAAACCACATAGGTACCATATCGTTCCAACATCACACATTCACATAGTGATTGACCAAATATACACCATTTATACACAACATGGCTAGCTCCCACTTGTGTTGGACATATATAGGTGATTAGCTCATACCCATATCATAGGTTCACACTGTGACTAGCTTAGATATATGTCACATGTACATAATATGAATAAGTCACTCTTACAACACATATACACAATGTAATAACCAATACATGCATCATATATACACAATATAACTAGATCAAGCACCCAACACATGTACACAATGTGAATAATGTAACATGCCCATTGTTCTACACAATAACTTTCTTATTTTTTAACCTCAAGTAAATAGTTTAGGCATCTAACCAATATGAGCAATAATTTTTTTCTTTCCAAAACTATAAAGATAGCATGCACATTTTAAATAAACATCTTTCCAAAAAAAATCCATTGCATTATATCAAAGTATTACAACTTTCCAAAGTATTGATTTTATAATACATAATAACATGATAACATTTCTCTTTTACAATATTTCCATAGAAATGGATACCAAATACACATACAAGGCTCCATTGAGCTTACTAGCAATAGATGTATGAATGGTCCAGGTGTCCTCCATAAAATATTGGTCTCCTAATGATGAGGAGAAGCATCACTCAAGTGCTTTTCTATCAACCATGGACTATTTGCGGTCCCTTGCACATCTACCAAACTGATAGATGGCCCTACCCTTCAATGAAGAGATTGGTTTGGTAACCTTATAATAAAAATTGACCTTTCCTAAGCTTGGTGTTGTGTCCTACACATCTAGATCTGTCACACAATGGCTACAACCTACACATATGACATTCCCTGCATAGTATGTAAACCTAGATCACAGTGAACTGACAGTGTAAACAGTGGCAACTTACACTACTTTGGCCAAAGTATTCATCACCTAGTACTTTGAGTGGACGTCATATACTTCACCCACCTTCCTAGCTCGATTTGTATTGACCATTCAAAACCTATGCATAGGTTATCCCCTTACACCATGGAGTAACCTTAACCACAAGAATAACCTATAACCTCTATGTTAATTAAGACACTTTGATTAAGTAAATTAAAATAACTCTAAGTCTCAACTAGGTTAAACATTAGCTATATAAGCTATATCCATAATACAGTATTTATCCCCACTATAACCACCTATTCCTTAATATGGAATATGTACAAACACTTCAAGCAATATAGATCTCATACTAAATAAATCAAACAATCTTTTAGTTTCACACAAGAATAAAATAGCCTTTCCCTATTAATAAATTGAACTAATTTAACAAACAAAACAAACAATGTCACACAATATTTTCAAATAAAGTATAAAAGAGTAGAAATCAGCATGCCTATTTATGCAATTTGCTCCAATTGATCAAACTGGATTCCTAACTTAGCCTTTCCCAATTTAGTAAGAAATTCCCCAATTATCCTTCTCCCTCTTCACCAAAATCTCACTCACAAAATCATCTCACAACTCTCAAAAACTCACTCAACTAAGAAAATCAAATAATAAAAACTCAGAAAATCACAACAAGAATGCAGATATGCGTCCCTATTAAGGTAGAGAGCACCTCTATTTATACACAAAGGTCAGCAACTAAAGGATAAAAATAGGGTATCAAGAATGACACTTCTCAGCTCAAAAGGTTTGACTCAGCAAGATTAAGAAAAGGTGGAAGCTAAAATTGTTGTTCAATAAACACATACTCAACCATAGTGATGCAGGAGCATAACACTCCACCTCCCCTTTGGCTGGTGTTGCTCCCTCATCGGCAGAATTTGGATTTTCGGAAGGAGGTGTCTACCTATTCCAGCGATAGGATGATGGTGTTGATAGTGATAAGGGCGTGGTGGAGTTACATCGGTGAGAGGTAGGCTAGTTGGTGAGAGATTTGTAGAAGTCTCTTTGACATCCTGTGGGTGTGAAGTGAAGACATGTCGACAAGAGTCATGTTGGTCGGCGATACATTCGTGAATGTCTCTTTGACATTCCAAGGACTATGGGCTTAGTTGACCGTTCCGTTGAGGTGACCTCATGGTGTCAGCGAGAGATAATCCTAAGTCTCTTCGACTAGGTGTGTCTCATCGATGGTGTGGTGGTAGCGATGTCAGCATGATATGAGTGTTTCGGTGTGACATTGGAGAAAGTCCCTCTGACGAGCCGACAAGCAATAGAACGACATTTTGTTAAAGTCTCATTGGTGAGACTTGGGTGTTTCAGGGAGAGATGTTCTGAGGTCTCTTCGACAAGGCGATGAACATGAACGAATACGAAAAAGAAGATGACCATGGTGGGACCGACATGGAAGTGATAGAGATGGAATGTAATGACGTGTATGAACAGTTGGAGAATGGCGATAAGATGATTGGTAATTTGCATCCTTGTTGTGAATTACAAATGGTGATGAGGATAGTGATCGTCGATGATATGGTGGTGGCAATGTCAGGAAGACATACGTGGATTGGTGGGAGATCCTTCGGATTCTATTTGACATTCTGATGATGTCTGATAATAGTTCTATCGGTGAGATATATTCAATTCGGTGTGAGATCTTGCTAAGTATCGACGACATTCTGATGGCGGTAGATACATGAAGGTGGTCAACAACAGTGGTTGGCGAATGAGATCATGACATCTGGTGAAACGTTATATGACAATTCCACAACATTGTGGAATACATTGTCATTGTCCAAATCGATTGGTGAAGTTGGAAACGAGATAATTGTCTAGAAAATCTAAGTGATCATTGGACAACATGGTGGAAATGACAACATGAAGAGTGAGAAGGACGTCAAGGCCGACATGGGGGAGGAATACAATATAAAGATATTTCCCGAGACTGGGAAGAGACAAGTAGAGGTGGTGGCAGAGTAGCCCGAAGAGAGGAGAGGTGGTAAGGAGAGTAACATTCACAGAGGGGGATACATAAAGAATCTAGAAAATACAGTTTTGAATAGAGAATTTGATCTCTATAAAAGGGCTCTGTAATTGAACATTTGTATGTATTCAGAATATGTTCCAAATGAATAAAAGGGAGTTGTTTCTATCAAGTTGTGTGTGTAATCTGAGTTGGCTGTGAGATTGTGATGACCTGATAAGGTCCTCTGGTCTCGACTATGTCAAGTGATATTAGAGTTGGTTGTCCTGAGTCTGTAACAAAGCATCAAATGTGAGGCAGTTGCAGCAGGACCTATGCGTGTGGGTTGAAGCTAGAGGATCTACGGAGTGTAGCGTATGTATCAGGAGAGGGATTTGTGGAAAGGAATGTTTGTTGTAGACATGAAAGAGGGTTTGTAATTGATATCCTCTAGCAGAGATAAAGTTGGGTAGAAGGTGTAGAGTTCCTCCACTAGAGAGAGTGGGTAGAGGAAGAATCTTCTAGGATCTTTGTTGGGTAGAGGATAGTTGTGTAAGTGAGGTATTGTGACCAGGAGTACCTATAACTGTAGAGGATTGAGTCCTAGAAGAGATTGTTGCAGGTGAGAAGAGACTTGCAATTGCAGAGGGCTTGAATCCTAAAGAGACTTGTTGTAGGAAGGACCTGTGACTGCAAAGGGTAGATACCCTAATACAGAGGGAGAAATTGTTGCAAGGAGGACTTGTAACTGCAGAAGGACTTGCGAGTTCTTGAAGATGTCTTCGAATAAGAGGACAAGATGGGTCATGAGGAGACTAGTGATAATCCCATTTTGGGAAGAGTATTAGGAGAAGGTGAGAGGAAAGAAGTTGATTGCAGAGCTGAAAGAGGTCAAAATAAAATTAGATTCCCTTGAGGAAAGCTTGGGAATGAAGGGACATAAAGTGCCTATCAAGGAGGTACCCATGGAGACAACTTAGTCTCTTGATTCATCTGTTAATGATTTGTTTGAAGTTGTGAATGCAGGTATCGAGAAGGTTGAGAATAAGACCTTGCAGATGATGAGAGAAGATGAGAAACAATGGAGACAAATGGTAGTAGTATGCCAAGAAGGAAGCTTGCAATGTGGAGAAGACGAGGTACATTGTAAAGTACCTACAAATGAAGAAAGAAATTAAGATGAGGCCGAGTGAAGATTAGTTGCAAAGGATTGTGATGTTGCAGGGCACGAAGATGTGGTGATGGATGTGAAGAATCCTAAATTTGATGAGCAAATTGGTGAAGATGAGGATTTCACTTTCTTGACAGAGGAAATAAAAAGAATCAACAAATTGTTGACAACTAAATATGACAAGTTGATGGAGAAGAAGGAATTTATTATACCAAGAGAAGATGGTGATGAAGAGTCTTTAGAGGCTCATTATTTTTATAATCCTTTTTGTAGTGTTGTATTTGCAAGAAATAGAGAGGTTGCAATAGGATATCAAGTCTGTGGCATCGAAGAAGAAATCCTCATACAAGAGGATAAGAAAGGAAAAGCAAGAGAGAAGCTTGCAATGGAGTTATGTCTTTTGGAAGGCATACAAAAAGAGGAGTACAGTGTTGCACCCAAGGGTGATGTTGAATGTGTGGATGTGGCATTACCAAAGCAAGAGGTAATGCATGGGTTACTTGAAGAGGATAAAATTGATTACCATGATTTTCTAGCATTCCATAGTGCAGATTGGTGGAGATTTGGAGTTAATAAAGATAACTAGAGGAGGAAGTATGCATAGAAAAAGAGAAGCCAACAAGTGCAGATAGCGAAACTTCAAAGGAAACAGTGCAAGTATGGCAATGCAGAGTCGAGGAGACTAAACAACTAGAAAGTAAGGAAAAAGAAATCAAAACTGGAGGATGGAATAAAAGACGCCATGTGCAGGAGCACATGATTTTAATTACTTGGGGAGTTTGATGCAGGAGCATCACGCTCCACCTCCCCTTTGGCCGGCATTGCTCCCTTGTTGAAAAAACTTGGCTTATTGGCAGGAGGTGTCTACCTGTTCCAGCAACAGGATGATGGTGTTGTTAGTGACAAGGGCATGGTGGAGTTACATCGGCGAGAGGTACGCTAGTCGATGAGTGATTTGTAGAAGTCTCTTCGACATCCCGTGGGTGTGAAGTGAAGACATGTCGGCAAGAGTCATGCTGGTCAGCGAGACATTCGTGAATGTCTCTTCGACATTCCAAGGAATGTGGGCTTAGTTGACCGTTGCATTGAGGTGACATCATGGTGTTGGCGAGAGATTTTCCTAAGTCTCTTCGACTAGGTGTGTCTCATCGATGGTGTGGTGGTAGCAATGTCGACGTGACAGGAGTGTTTTGGTGTGACATTAGAGAAAGTCCCTCTAACGGGCCGACAAGCGATGGAATGACAGTTTGTTAAAGTCTCATCAGTGAGACTTGGCTATTTTGGGGAGAGATGTTATGAGGTCTCTTCGACAAGGCGATGGACAAGAATGAATACAACAAAGAAGATGACCATGGTGGGACTGACAGGGAAGTGACAGAGATGGAATGTAATGATGTGTATGAATAGTTGACGAATGGTGATAGGATGATTGGTAATTCACATCCTTGTTGCGAATTACAAATGGTGATGAGGATAGTGATCATTGATGATATGGTAGTGGTGATGTCGGGAAGACATAAATGGATCGGTAGAAGATCCTTTAGAGTCTATTCAACATTCTGATGATGTCTGATAAGAGTTCTATCGATGAGACATATTCGGCTCAGTGTGAGATCTTGCTAAGTCTTGGCGACATTCTGATGGCAGTAGATACATGAAGGTGGTCAACGTTGATGGTTGGCGAATGAGATCACGACATCTGGTGAAACATTATACAATAATTCCACATCATTATTGTGGAATATATTGTCATTGGCCAAATCGGTTGGCGAAGCTAAAAATGAGATAACTATCTAGAACATCTGAGTGATCATTGGACAACATGGTGGAAACTATGACATGAAGAGTGAGAAGGACGTCAAGGCCGACATGGAGGAGGAATATAGTATAAAGAGATTGTCTGAGACTGGGAAGAGACAAGTAGAGGTGGTAAGGAGAGTAGCATTCACAATGGGAGATGCATAAAGAATCGGGAAAAGACTATTTTGAACAAAAAATTTGATCTCTGTAAAAGGGCTTTGTAATTGAACTTCTATATGTATTCAGAATATGTTCCAAATGAATAAAAGGGAGTTGTTTTTATCAATCTTTGTGTGTGTAATTTAAGTTTGTTGGGAGATTGTGATGGCCTGATAAGGTCCTCTGGTCTTGACTGTGTCACATAGTGAATGAGTCACCCATTTAAATGGATAGCAAGAATGATAATCGGAAATGCAAGATTTATGTCTTCTATAAGTTGACTCTATTTGGCCATCTTTACTCTTGACTAATTCACATATTTTATATTGTTTCATAATCTAGAATTCATATTGTAAATCAGAATTCTAATCGGTTCTTCTCACAATTTGGCACCACATTGCTTCCTACACACCCTATTCTTTTGGTTGTTTTTTGCAATGACTAGGTCAAAGTTTCCCATGCGTAGATATTCACTTTTTCCTTTGCATTTGACTTAGTCTTTGGCAGTTTACTTAGCACATTGGTTGGCATTGGATACTATATGCTTTACATCTAGTGTTGCCCGTATTTCTTAATACTCAACACTTTAAATGTTTCAAGCATTACTTATATTTATGTGTTGTTGAACAACTTAGCGTTATTCCCCACTAACTGTATGTTGCACACAATACTTAGCATATGTTATGTTTATTATGCTATGCACTTTAATAATTCAACACTAAATAAATTATTATCATATATACATAATATACATAATGTAATACATTCATATGTATATATGTATATTTATACTTATATTTTTATATTTATATATAGATATATATCACAATTCACAAGTTTATAAAATACATTATTCGATATACGAATTCACATTCTCATATTCTCATAATTCACATATTGATGGATGCGTATGTATACATATGTATATATTTATATGTATGTATATATATATGTATAAGAGTGAATTTGCACCCTAGGCGCAATTCCCCTTTTCTCCTTTATACAATTTAGAAAACCAAAGTCAAAGGCCTAAATTTACTTAAGCTTGCTGTTGGCGGTCCATGTGGAGCCTATTTTGTGTGTCGGTGGAGGCGTTTATGTCGAGGACGCCTGTGTGGTGCGTAGACATCCGCGTGGCGCACTTACATCCCTGGTAGATTCCTACGGCTGAGCCAACAAAGGCATTACTCTTCCCATTGGCAGCAAAGTTGTAACACCTCCTTCGGCCAACCGAATCGAATATGGCCGTTTTCTTCCATTCCTCTTCAAATTCATCTTTTGGACAAGCATTTCATCTTCTTCCCAACATTGAGCTCACTCTTGACCACTTCAAGCATTTAATCCAACACTTTTAGCAGCATTCCAAGCATCCCATTGTAGCAACATCTCACTCCATAAACTCGGTAGAGCACGTTTGGGACCATGCCATTGTAGCAGAGGCTTGAGTTCCTCTCATTTCTCCCCCAAGAAGCCTTGAGTGCTCTTGGTGGAGGTGGTGGACACACTTTGTGGAACTAGCTGGTGAATAGGCTCTTCTACGAGATCGTCTTCATCACCTTAGCTTTGGTATATCTACTTTATCACCTTCGCCTATATTTCTCTTATTTCATAATATTGTTTTGTTCTCTTAGAAGTTGTTAAGCTAGGCCATTAGTTTTTTTAATGAGTTCAACCTTACCTCGGTTATGTTCTGACTGTATGGACTATAGCTCGCTTTAGAGACATCGGCGCGCCGCGCTGTTGTCCAAAGTCCACGCTGACATCCTCGGGCAGAGAGCTCCTTGAGGTGCAGAGTTGGACCTAAAAACTAACTCGCCTAACCTCATCTTAAAACTTGGGATTGACAAGTGGTCATAGGGTTCTATAATCCTCATCATTCTCATCCCCATACCTTAAACATGACACTTAGCTAAGGTAAGTTAGGGTAGCCTCTCGTGTCTTGACCCTCCGTGACTTGGGGTCTTGCACGCGGTGATCCCTCTCTCATACATTTTTGGTGTACCCGACGTGAACCATTTTGGTTCCATTCTTGCAATACTGATAGTCCCTTTCCTCGTACTCTAGGAGTGTTGTAGGTGTGAGTGTTTTAAGGCTATCACCTTGCAACCCAACCTACGATCCCTAGGTGGCATAGTTGGAAGGTTCCAAAGGTATTGCATGATGAAACCTTAATTGGGTCACCGTCTTATCCAATAACCTTTGGGGATTCTGTGAAGGCGTCGTCTAGTGTGTGTAATGGCCTCCTTTTTGCATCAACCCATCCCCTCTACTCAGCCTATGGATAGTAGTGTTGGAATAACCTTTAGTTCACAAGACATGCTGATGGGCTTCAATAGGGAACCATCTCCCCTTTATATTCTGGCACGGATCAATGGGAACATCGTAGCAGGTGTTCTCATTGACCCGACATCACAAGTGAACATAATAATGGAGGAGATTATGCTAATTAAATTTTTACATAAGGATAGATATGATGCTCCTGTGAGTTTCATTTGCACGCATGATGGGCTTTTCGTACCCCCTTTGGGTAGCATTGTCCTATCGGTCTTAGTCGGGCCTAAGTTCGTAAACCTCTTGTTTGATATCATCCCTGGGTCCGAACTCTTCCATGTAAAGTTGGGTATCCCTTGGTTGGTAGCGATGAACGCGGTACCCTCCATCATGCATAAATGTTTGAAATTTATCCACAGAGGTTTCGTGCACATGATCCATGACACCAGTTATCGACCGTTGGTTGCACATGGTAGCTACTCCTTGGATCACCTGTGGCCTGCGTTCGTGGGTCCCCTTCCACCTAGGATGGACCCTTTGCATAAGACATATCAGAACTACAAGAAAGGACATCTGAGGCCAAAGGTGAGGTATCCTCCCTCACCCTATGCTATTTCACATAGGACTTGTTTGAAGGCTGACAGCGAGGCTACTAAGGCCCGAAAGAGGAAAGAAGAGAAGCGGTCTTGTGATCCTCCTTCCGCTGCCTAGTTTGACACTTCTTCTTGCTCAGCTGTGGTACCATCAGGTTCTGCTCCTCATTTTCAGGAGAACCCTTCAGTGCCCGCTTGGCGAAAGCCTAAGTTTCTCGTGTTCGAGCTTCTTGTTCTTCCAACATAGCCTAGACCGTTCGGTATGAGAGGAAGAAGATCCTTCAAGGAGAGTCCTCCTTGTCTCGACTATTGTGGCCTCCTACTGCTCCTGCTCCTAAGGTAGTGAGCAGAAAGAGGCTCGTTGTCGAGGCTCTTGAGCTGACTCCTCCTGTCGCTCCTCAGCCTGCTCCCCCTACTCCTATACAGGAACCTTTTCCTCTGTCGGAAACAACCATAATGGAAATTCCTACGGTCGAGCAGGGACCTCCCATCCCTTCGCAAGCTCTAGCTTGTAACTCCAAGAGTCGTAGAAACCACCTTGCATGTGAGCACAAGTGCTAACGAAAGGCTTTCCTGGCCGAGCAGGCCACCTCACAACAGAAGGAGGAAGAAATGACCACTTCTATTTTAGGACCTCCTGTCGCATCTCCTTCCTCCCTTCATGTTGTTTCTCTCCAACCTAATCCGCTCCCGGCTTCCGTTACAAGCACAAACACGCCTAACCCTAAATGGGTACAAGTGTTTATCGCTCATTTAGTGGAGTTGCCTTTGCTGGTGTTCGTCCTAGATATTCAACCCTTCCCTAAGCCCATGGACATGGTTAACACTTCGGTCATGTCCGTTGCAGTTCTATCCTCCTCTTCCTCTGCACCCCTAGCTTCATTTTTGGGGAGTTTAGCTGCTCCCATGAAGAAAGAGGTGGAGGTTGGTCCTTCTGGAAATGAAGGATGTAAGAGGAATCCACCTTCTTTGCAAGGTGGCCCCGTGATGACTTGTTTTGTCCTTGTGACGAAACCAGTCCCAGCTTCCCTTGAGTTCCTCATTGCTCTTGAGTCATTCGATGAGCTTAGCGGTGAACCTTGGGCACAACCTGCGTCATCCATTGAGAATAAGCATGATGCTCCCACGGGATGCATGTTTAATTCTATGGATGAAATCCCAACCTTGTTGATGATCTTCACAAAATTGTTGACCTTGACTCCACAAGAACTTGATGGAGAGGACCTCGAGGGGGCCTCTTCCTTGGCCCTTTTTGTGGGAGGCCCGGATGCCCCTCCTCTTAACATTCCACCCTTGCAGGCTCATCCTCCTTCCCCTTATGAGGATCTAGATTGGTAAGCGGATGACCTCTTCGATGATCATTGTTAGGAGGAGGTCCCCTTTTTCTTGATCTTGTGTGTGTGTTTTGTGATGTGTTCCCCCATACTTGTACTATGTGTTTCTGGATGACCCTCGTCACCCCTATTGGTGCTCGGATATAGGTGTGGTTTTTGTGTCATAAACCTTCTTCTATTTGTACCATCATTCTTCCATGTTTGTGATTGATTTTCGATAAATTGGGGAAGATGCAAAGCACTGGGGGAATTTAGGCTTCCCTTCCATGTTGACCCAATTTTTTATTTTTACTTTATTTTTCATGCATTCTTCTTGATCTGGTTGGGGATTGATGATATTTCTCCTTTCATTACAGTTACCTATTACTATATGAGCTTGGACAGATCTGACCCCGCTAAACCAGATCCCCCTATGTCCTTTGTTTGTATTTTGTTTTTTCCTTTCCCTTTATCTCTCTCTTCTTTGCTTGAGTTGTCCCTCCTATGTGTGACAACGTTCTCTTCTTTAGTGCTTAAATTTTTAGAAAATGAATTTGTTGCCAAACGAATCTTTTCTTGAAAGTCTTTACAACATTCTTTTTCCTTAGAATTGCATTCTCAACTTGGAACCCTAGCAGAATGTGTTTCCTTCATCACAGGTTCCTAAAGAAACAACTTGAAGAACTTCCTCTGAAGTGGGAACTGCTTTGACTTCCCCTCGCGTGGAGGAATGACCTTCCTTTCGAATTACTTGATGAAGTGAACATCTTTCAAAAGGATCCCTTGATGACGAATCACTCTAAGGTGAACAATCACTTTTGAATTGCGTGTCCCTTGAGCGGACCCCCTTTCTTCTTCATGGTAGGTTCCTTAGGGACCCTTTCTTCAAAATCCTTTATAACGAATGGACTCTTTTACATCTACCCTGGGGGCAGCCAGAATAGAATCGTTCCATTCGCTTCTTTGCGTCTACCTTGGGGGCAACCTGACTAGACCTTACTTTTCAAACAGTGTGTCCCTTGAGTGGACCCCTCTCCTTTTGAAGGGTTCCTAAGGGACCCCTTTGAAATTTTTTTGGTCTACATGACTAGTTGCTTTTAGACACACTTTATCTACGGGTAGATCTGTCACCGCTTTTGACATGTTCTATCTGTGGATAGACATGTCGCCACTTTTGACATGTTCTATTTGCGGATAGACATGTTGCCACTTTTGACATGTTCTATCTGCGAGTAGACATGTCGCCGCTTTAGACATGCTCTATTTGCGAGACGTGTCACTACTTTTGACATGTTCTATATGCAAGTAGACGTATCGCTGCTTTAGACATGTTCTATTTGTGGGTAGACATGTCGCTACTTTTGACATGTTCTATTTGTGGGTAGACGTGTCACTACTTTGGACATGTTCTATCTGTGGGTAGATGTGTCGCCACTTCCTGACTCTACGGAGTCCGCTTCCTTGGGGCTTCCTCCATGCGAGAGATCTTGGGGGTTGCCTCCTTGAAGGTCTACATGCCTGTAAGGAACTTTGTCCAACTTCATAGTTTCGAGTAGCTATGGAATCCTTCACATCTCCTGCACCTTCGGGTATGCCAGACCGAGTACTGCTTCCTCGACGGTTCAAGTATACTTTTCTAACCCTACTCTCTTCTTGATCTAGTTTACCGAGCACTCATCAGTACTCGTGCTCGCTAAAGTGGGGGAAAAATGTATAAGAGTGAATTTGCACCCTAAGCGCAATTCCCCTTTTTCCTTTATACACTTTAGAAAACCAAAGTCAGAGGCTTAAATTTACTTAAGCTTGTTGTTGTTGGTCCACATGGAGCCTATTTTGTGCGTCGATGGAGGTGTTTCTATCAGGGACGCCCACGCGGCGTGCAGACGTCCGCGCGGCACACTTACGTCCCAGGAAGATTCCTGCGACTGAGCCAGCAAAGGTGTTACTCTTTCCATTGGTAGCGAAGTTGTAATGCCTCCTTCGGCCAACCTACCCGAATATGACCATTTTCTTCCATTCCTCTTCAAATTCATCTCTTGGACAAGCATTTCATCTTCTTCCCAGCATTGAGCTCACTCTTGACCACTTCAAGCATTCAATCCAACACTTGTAGCAGCATTCCAAGCATCCCATTGCAACAACATCTCACTCCATCAACTCGGTAGAGCACGTTTGGGACCACGCCATTGCAACAGAGGCTAGAGTTCCTCTCATTTCTCCCCCAAGCAGCCTTGAGTGCTATTGGTGGAGGTGGTGGACACATTTTGTGGAGCTAGCTAGCGAATAGGCTCTTCTACGAGATCGTCTTCGTCACCTTAGCTTTGGTATATCTACTTTATCACCCTTCACCTATATTTCTCTTATTTCATAATATTATTTTTTTCTCTTAGAAGTTGTTAAGCTAGGTCGTTAGTCATTTTAACAAGTTCAACCTTGCCTCGGTTGTGTTTTGACCATATGGACTACAACATGCTTTCGAGACGCCAATGTGCCACGCTGTCGTCTAAAGTTTGCGTTGACGTCCTTGGGCAGAGAGCTCCCTGAGGTGCAGAGTTGGACCTAAAAACTAACTCACCTAGCCCTATCTTAAAACTTGGGATTGATGAGTGGTCGCAGGGTTCTATAATCCTCATCATTCTCATCCCCATACCTTAAACACTACACTTAGCTGAGGTAAGTTAGGGTAGCATCTCGTGTCTTGAACCTCCGTGACCTGGGGTCTTGCACGCGATGGTCCCCCTCCACCCTTTTCGTCAATACATACACGTATGTTAATATATATGTATATTCCCATATACTATATATATATATATCAAGCCTTGATATTTAAATACATATATTCATAGTCATATTGATCGATATATATACAAGGAATGTATATATATATATATATGTTAAATTTTCCAATCGATATTCCCATGCATATGGGTAATCTATTCATGAGCATGCATAGATACATCTATCTATGTATACTCATGCACATATTTACTCATGTGTATGACTTTATCATTGACACATACATATATACATATATACATTTTATGTATATATCCCATCGATTAAATATAAACACATAAAGAAGAACTCACACATTTCATAGAGACTCAATACTTAAACTCCTAAGCAAGAACATTCACAAATAAAAACACAAGCAAGACTATAGGTAACTTACTATTTCCTAGACTATTATCTCGACTTGACCAAACTAGAAGTGTGTGTGTGTGTGTGTGTGAAAGCTCAGTTTAGGTTGTTATCAAAGGCTACCAAATCAAGTTCTTCTCCTTGAGTGATACTTCCCCTCTCTTCAGGAGGCTTGATACTATTCCTACATCCAAATTTACACTTTGCAACAATAGTTAGCTGAAACAATACATTCACTTGCATCATATATTTTCATAATTAAAAAAATTCATAACATTAAATTAAATCAACATTTATTCTTCATATTTCCAAAACACATAAAGCACAAATACACTCCTTTAAAGCATTTTCACCCAACTAGGTAAAAGTAAATAAGTAGTAACACAATGGGGTGTAACATATCCCCCCTTTTGAATCATCATCTTTGATGATTTTAAGTAGTAGACATAGACATAAACTATAAGCATAAACATATCATAATTTTTTTTCAAGAACTCTCAAAAGCATGTAAGACATGAGGAAACTTTTGCTTAATTTCAACATAGTCTTCCCAAGTGGAAAAATCTTTTGCATACTGGTCTCGTTGGACTTTACATTGCAGAACCTCTCTATTGTGTAAGTGAAGCTTATGCATTCTAAGCACCTTGAGAGGCTCGATTGTTACCACTCCTAGGTTTTGTATCTATAAAGCATTCCAATCAATAACATGGTTATCTCCTGGTATATACTTTTTAAGGTATGAGACATGAAAGATATTGTGCATCCTGGAAAGAGCTGGTGGCAACACAATTTGACAAGCTTGATTGGGTTTATTTCCTCAAGAACCTCGAAAGGACCTATGTAGCACAAAGCTAGTTTGGATGACTTTCCAAACTTGATGGAACTCTTATGAGGTTTAACCCTCAACCACACCTTTTCTCCTACTGCAAAATTTCTAGGTACCCGCTTAGAATTTGCATAACTTTTCTACCTATCATTGGATTTAGCTAGCCTCTGCTTAATAATTCCTACTTTCTCCTCCATTTCTGATAGCATCTCTAGCCCAAGACTTATCCTATCCTCTAGCTTATCCCAACTTATAATAGTTTTACATTTTCTTCCATACAATGCTTTGAATGGAGCCATCTTTATTGCTGAATGATAAGAATTGTTGTATGCAAACTCAACCAAAGGTGGGTAATCTTCTCACTTGTACTGCTGATCCATGCAATACATCCTTAGTAGATCTTCAAGCACTTGATTAACTATTTCAGTTTTTCTATCCGTCTTTGGATGATAAGTTGAACTTATATTCAATCTAGTTCCAAGTGATGAGAATAAGGTTTTCCAAAATCTAGATGTCACACGAGTGTCCCTATTCAAAATGATCTTTTCAGGAATCCCATGCAATATAAACACCTTTTGAATAAGTTTCCAAGCTATGATAGGAGCTCCATCAATTAAATTTGTTGGAATAAAATGTGCCACCTTAGTTAACTTATCCACCACCACTAGAATATAATTGTGCTTATTCCTTGACATAGGTAGTCCTTGCACAAAGTCCATGCTAATGACTTGCCACTTACTTTCAGTTATATCATGTGGATATAAAAGGCTTGCAAGGTGATGATGTTATGCTTTTACTCTTTGACACTCTAAGCATCTTGTAGCACCCCCCTTCATACCTTTCCAAATATATAGCGGATTCACATCTGCCAACATCTTTGTCACACTAGGATGTCCAGAGTATGGTGCATTGTGAACTTCTTCCCACACAAAGTTCCTTAACTCCTCTGAATTAGGTACATATACTCTTCCTTTAAACCTTAGTAATCCATTTGGTTCAAAGTGAAAACCTTCGTGCCTTACATCTTGTGTATTATCCGTGAGTGCTTTCTTAACTTGCTCGCAGAATTCGTCACCCATGGATTCTTGCAACACATGTCCCTTAAAGTCAATTTGAATTGTTACCATTAAGGTGATATGCCTTCAATGACTTAAGGCATTAGCAACACGATTCTCTTTTCCTTTGATGTAGTTGATGTTGAAGTCATAGTTTTTTATCAACTCCAACCACCTCCTTTGTCGCGCATTCAAATTGGGTTGAGTAAATAAATATTTTAGACCATGATGATCAGTCTTTAGTTCAAAAGGCTTTCCCATCAGATTGTGTCTCCACATCTGCAACATGAATGAACAACTTCCACTAACTCCAAATCATGTGATGCATAATTTTGTTTGTAGGGATTTAGTTTCCTAGATTCATAAGCTATGACTTGCCCTTCTTGCATCAAAACTCCTCCTAATCCTTCACTCGATGTGACCGTTATGAAAGTAAAGTTTCCTTTTGGATCAAGTACCTTCAATATTGGTGTGGTAGTCAACTTCTCCTTGAGTAGGTCATAGTACTTTGAGTGGACGTCATATACTTCACCCACTTTCCTAGCTCGATTTGTGTTGACCATTCATAACCTATGCATAGGCTATCCCCTTACTCCATGGAATAACCTTAACCACGAGAATAACCTATTACCTCTATGTTAATTAATACAATTGTATTAAGTAAATTAAAATAACTCTAAGTCTCAACTAGGTTAAACATTAGCTATATAAGCTATATCCATAATATAGTATTTATCCCTACTATAACCACCTATTCCTTAATATGGAATGTGTACAATCACTTCAAGCAATATAGATCCTCATACTAAGTACATTAATCAATCTTTTAGTTTTACATAAGAATAAAATAACCTTTCCCTATTAAGCAATTGAACTAATTTTCCAAACAAAACAAACAATTTCACACAATCTTTTCAAATAAAGTATAAAAGAGTAGAAATCAACATGCCTTTTTATGCAATTTTCCAATTGTTCGAACTGGATTCCTAACTCAACCTTCCCCAATTCAATAAAAAATTTCCCAATTATCCTTCTCCCTCTTCATTAAAATATCACTCACAAAATCCTCTCACAACTCTCAAAAAATCACAACAAGAATGAAGATATGCATCCCTATTGAGGTAGAGAGCACCTCTATTTATACACAAAGGTTATCAACTAAAGGATAGAAACAAGGTATCAAGAATGACACTTCTCAGCTCAAAAGGTTCGACTCAACAAGATTAAGAAAAGGTGGCAGCTAAAATCGTTGTTCAGTAAACACATACTCAGCCATAGTGAATGAATCACCCATTTAAATGGATAGCAAGAATGATAATCATAAATGCAAGGTTTATGTCTTCTATAGGTTGACTCTGTTTGGCCAGCTTTACTCTTAACGAATTCACATATTTCATATTGTTTCATAATCTAGAATTCATATTGCAAATCAGACTTCTAATCGGTTCTTACTTCTCACAAGTTGGCATCACATTGCTTCCTACACACCCTATTCTTTTGGTTGTTGTTTGCAATGACTAGGTCAAAGTTTCTTGTGCATAGATATTCAATTTTTCCTTTGCATTTGACTTAGTCTTTGGCAGTTTACTTAACACATTGGTTGGCACTGGATACTATACGCTTTACATCTAGTGTTGCCCATATTTCTTAATACTCAGCACTTTAAATGTTTCAAACATTACTTATATTTATGCACTACTTCAACTTAGCACTATTCCCCTTTAACTATATGTTGCGGGCAATACTTAGCATATGGTATTAGATGTTTATTATATATATATATATATATATAATATAATACATTTATATGTATATATGTATATATATATATATATCACAATTCACAAGTTTATAAAAAACATTATTCAATATACGAATACACATTCTCATATTCTCATAATTCACATATTGATGCATGCATATGTAAACATATATATACATATGTATATATATATATATATATATTAATATACTAGTATGGTTGTATCATTTTCATCAATACATACATGTATGTTAATATATATATATGTATATACTCATATACTATATATATATATATCACACCTTGATATTTAAATACATATATTCACAGTCATATTGATCGACATATATACACAAAATGTGTGTATATATATATGTCACCTTGTTTGATCGATATTCCCATGCATATGGGTAATCCGTTCATGAGCATGTGTAGATGTGTCTATCTACATATACTCATGTGTATGAGTTTATCGTTGACACATACATGTATACATATATATATTATGTATATATCCCATCGATTAAATATAAAAACATAAATAAGAACTCACACATTTCATAGAGACTCAATACTTAAACTCCTAAGCAAGAACATTCACAAATAAAAACACAAGCAAGACTATAGGTAACTTAATATTTCCTAGACTATTATCCCAACTTGACCAAACTAGAAGTGTGTGTCTGTGTGTGTGTCTGTGAAAGCTAAGTTTAGGTCATTATCAAAGGTTACTAGACCAAGTTCTTCTCCCTAAGTGATACTTTCCCTCTCTTCAGGAGGCTTGATACTATTCTTGCATCCAACTTTACACTTTGCAACAGTAATTAGCCAAAAACAATACATTCACTTGCATCATATATTTTCATAATAAAAAAATTTCATAACATTAAATTAAATCAACATTTATTCTTCATATTTCCAAAACACATAAAGCATAAATACACTCATTTAAAGAATTTTCACCCAACTATGTAAAAGTAAATAAGTTGTAACACAATGGGGTGTAACAAATACCTTAACAACCTCATAAGTACACATAGAGGTTAGTTAGTAAAGGGAAGAAAACAAAATCTTACATAAGCATGCAATTAGATCCCATCTAGAAAAGGAATGTCAATGCAACACATACTACACCATGGGTCTCATTATTTTTCCAATCCACCCACTATCATTTATAATGACAAGAAAGAATCTCATACTAGTTGTCATCATTGAAAAGGGTATAAATATAATCATGCACACAATACTTGAGACCATTTTTGTACAAGTACATGGTGATTGATTCACCCATACATATTGACTAACTAACAAGAATAAGTGGATGCGACAATACTACATACATCTTCCCATTACCTGATTCCTTAACACTTACCCTTTTTGCGCTCTTATTAAAAGAATGAATGCCAATGCATCCCATACTACATGATGGGTCCCATCTTTTTTTAGTGCTTTACATTAGTTGTGATGATGGGAAAGCATTCCATACTACTTATAATCATTACCAAATAAGGTGTAAGTGCAATAACACACATCATATAATGCCATTAATAATATTTTCATAGCTTGTTGAGCCTTTTGAGTCAGTGGACCTAACATCTATCACCTCCATGTCATTGGTGAAAGTTTGTCCAACCTATTGGGGGGTAGCTCTTGACATCTATCACCTACATGGTAATGGTTAAAGTTAGCTAATCTTTATCATGCAATAGGTAGCTCCTAGCATCCATCACCTCCTTGCTATTAGTGATAACTAGCTAGACACAAATATACAATTATCCTTAGTATCATCACTTTCATGGTATCAGTGACAACTAGATAACTATATCTGCATCATATCATGGATAGCTCTTGGCATACTTCAGACTTGGTTCTAACATTTATTATCTACACAATACTAGTGACATCTAGCTATCCACACATGTATTAGACTTGGTTCTGACATGTGGGTCATCTTATAGCCAAGTACATATAATCCAAACATCATAAGAGCTCACAAATATTGGTCAAGTCGACCTAGATATATGTCACTTAAAGTAATCGATAGACCTATGCATTTGATCATATTGGTCTTGAGGTCAAATGACTAACACACAATTAACACATTTGACCCACGTGAGTTGGCCTCTACTCAACACATATACATAAGAAAATACCAACTTGTAGAGAAATCAAGTCCATTCACTTCATTCAAATTTTTATTCAAGAACACATTATTTATTAGATAGAAATTAAACCCATAGTAGTAATATTAAACAATGTCTTATTACAACTACATAACATTTTTGATAATACCAATCATAAATCATATCATACATTTATCTACTAGATAGATACAAGGGGAAAATACCCAATTATTTTTAGTAATATACTATTAAATTCCTACATGCACGGCATAGGTAGGCATAAGAAACTCTATCCTAAACTCAACACCGAATAAAATACATATTTAGAGCAAAAATACCACACATGCATGATAAGATTTTTTAACATAATAAGATCTAATTGGATTATCTCAAGATTATCATTAAATATATGTTAACAAGTTTTCTTAACTCATTCATAGTCATATTAGGGCCAAGTTTATCATGCCTTGATTTCCTAGAAGAGTAGACGTCACTTGGTCTTGGGACTAACTTATACCTTCCTATACTAGTCAATGATCCAAGACACAAGGCCATAGTGTTCAAAACACAACTCTACTTATTTTAGTTCAAACAAGATTAGAGGTATCCTCAGACATACACATCAAGACAAACTTTAATGATATGACTCTAAAAGTGCTTCCAATATTGGAGTAGATTTTGGAAAGCCAAATACCACAAACCTCAAAGTAGGTAAACTTGATGATGATGAGTTGTCTTTCTATTGGCTAAAACCTATATAGTGAGGACAAATTAATTGAAAGGTGAGATCACTACCATTTGATATGAATTTTAACCTCATGATGAAACATACTAAAGGGGCAGAGATAGTCGGGTTTAGGAACAACCCCAACATTTGGAGCTATTCTCTAAACCATCCTTATGAGCTTGCATATAAGGACATCCTTCACTTAAGGATTTCCTACATACCCACTTACAAATGGGAATGAAGTATCATGTAGTTCTCCTCACAATAATCTCTCATAGTTCTCCATACCCAAGGCTTCCTAACCACCCTAGGTAACATTACTAAGGAGAATGGAATAAAAGGAATACTATAAAAGGTAAACCATGGAAATGAATAAAACCAAATAGGGTAACATGTCACCATTTATCAATACCCATTCTAAAACAAAACCATACATCATAAATTTTCATTAATTACTATTCCATACTTCAACAAGGTTCCTTTAAATGATTCCCAATAGTTAATAGTGCTTAATGATATGCAGGGAAATCCAACACAAATCCCAATTTATCACGCCTAAACTATAACACTTCCATCTAAAGACATCAAGATCTCAAAATAGACCTCACCACCTTTATTATCCATAATCCAACACAAGTTTCCTATAATCTCTTATGGGTTCATCTCATTGACATTGAGGTTAGGTTGATTACTTATCAACCATAAATTCTCTTTGTTTGCAAGGACATATTTTGACCATTATCATATAGCTTGGTCATAAACATCCACAAGCCATAGAGGAAGTACATGTGAACTCATCGATCTTACAACCTAGGTATATATTTTCCTTAGCCATAAACAGTAATCGGATCATACCCAAGATAGCTAAGGAAGATTTCATTTATGAAGTCAATCAAGGATCTCACAATTAACCTAGACCACTAATAATTATAGCACATGTAGTACAATATACTCAAAAGGTGTAGTGGCAAGACCATACACAATTTCCATCACCATAGTACTATTTCATTTTTCTAAAACGCAACACAAGAATTAGTATCCTCACACAATAACATTGTACAAATTGAGAGGAGCCAAAACCACGTAGCGGATATCATCCTTAAACATCATTATTGCTTCCAACACTAATACTTCAATTATATCAATGAAGTGACAAAAAAATAGGTTGGAGGTGCTTATTTATCCCCCTTAATCTTTACACAGATGGATTACAAGACAAAAACATGGATGCTGCCATACATGTAAGGACAATGGCAAAATTATCAAGTTTATAACATCATGATCTTGATATGTCATATGATTTTACAAATTTATCTACTAGTCTAACAATATTCACAAATTTAATGCTCAAAAGTTGATTTAGGGCTCTCAAAGGATACGCCCTGATGAAAGTAGAAGTATCACTTGTATCAATCCCCCAAGGGCCCACAATAGCATATGCAATTACAATCAACAAGCCACACCTAACCAATTAAATGAATTAGTATTACATGATAAAATCACAACTTCTTACGACAACACAATTTATCAACCCAACTCAATTTAGTATAAACACATTGTATTAAAAATCCAATTTTTAAATGGTATGCCACCAATTTCAGCTAGCATAAAAATGTTTAAGGATCCCTTATGAGAACATTATCTAAACTTAGACTAAGCACATGAATTGTTTACAAAAATGTCACCTAGAAATGTGAAACATGCACAAGGTAGGGGAATAATACCCACTTTTTTACATACATAAGCATAAATCAATTATATCAAATTTATTTTAGCTGTGGAAGTCAATTAATCAAAATTAAATGCTTTTTTCTTCAATGGAAGATTTTATATCATTCACAAAGAATTTTTGGTTGGGGGCATGAGTCTTTAAGCCGAAACCTCTTAGTTAAGAGCCAAGGACTAAGGGGTATCCATTCCACCAAATTTGGTCAAGGGGGCATGATTGCAATCTCATCCCTTCAAATTGAACCCACTGAAAATCAAGTCTTGCTGAGTGCAAAACCCAAACATTAAATGCTCTTTCAAAAAAAAATTCAAGAAGTGTACTGGACTCTGAGGACGATCTTGAAAACATTTTAATACAAGCGTTGAAATTTGCCCTACGGCCTCGCCCCTCACCGACGACGAAAATGGTGTTTTCCTTTCTACCAACTTCTTCATCGTCTCTGTATCTTCCTAGCTTCACTCCGTTCGACTTCTCAATTTCTTGCATAAATTCCTCATAGCATCATCCTTATTCATAGTTATGATACGTGTTTCACCATCCACATATCTAAGCTTCCCATCAGTAGGCCTGGGCATAATTTTCCCCCTAGAACTACAAATGAACTTAACTTTTCTTGGTAAAAATGATTTGATGGGCCTGAATGGTAAGATTGATGTGTAGGGTAGACACATGATGAAGTACAAGCAAAGTATCCTTCCTCCAACCGATACCCACCATCATTACCAGACTCTGAGATTTTTATTCCTTGTAAAGAGTCGGTGTATGCTGGCTTGAAATGGCTCCCCTAACCACTCAAGTTGCCTCTTTCTGCTCCTAGCCTAGAAATCTCAGAATTGATGCTAGAATCAACTCGCCCAATACCAAGAACGCCCCTTAAATCCTCATAAATGGAAGACTTGTCTAATAACCTGTTCAAAAGCTCTCATTTCGGCACAGGCATGGACGATATCGGTGAAGTTGTTGGAGTCTGGCCTTTCACCTGCCAATTGCGTTTTGCCTGAAAGTTTCTAAATCTTTTTATTTTCTGATGAAATTCCAGTATCCCTTATGCTTTGATGGACTGCCAAACTCTGTCCAATCGATTTATGCAGAGATGGGCGTCCATACCGTGTTCCAGGGCGCCTACCTGCGCCATACTCTCTTGTCCGTTCTATTTTATTTTGTTTATTTAGTTTCCCGCTCCTGGCGAGGGATGTGACACTTCTCTTCTAAATATTGGACCAGATGACTTCCTTTGCAACAAAAAATCCATCT
Organism: Sequoia sempervirens; assembly: GCA_007258455.2. Classification (NCBI taxonomy): domain Eukaryota; kingdom Viridiplantae; phylum Streptophyta; class Pinopsida; order Cupressales; family Cupressaceae; genus Sequoia; species Sequoia sempervirens. The sequence continues at coordinate 83,003 of VDFB02360037.1, forward strand.
TGTTGCTTCATATTCACCATCGATTCTTTATTTATAGGAATTTATCCCTGATGTTATGTTGCGAAAGTAAGAGCTGCAGCTTCCTATGCCAATGCACGATTACCTTCTTAGGTACAAATTGCTATGTATAATGTCCATCTCTAGAAGTAAATGTTCGTTTGCAGTATATAGGAGTAACTGTTTGAAGTGTTTCAGTTAGCAGCTAAATCTGGTGAGGAAACAACAGCTCAAATGAAACAAATGAATGATGGTGGACATGTTCTACATGAAGTAAAAAAATATTTGATTTCTGTGCCCAAAAGTTCCAGGAAGTTCAGTAAGCATTTAAATACTGTAAGGGATCTGTCCGATCAGAAAAATAAATACACTATGATTTAAAATTTAACAAAAGAAATTTTCGAAAGCACAGTTGCTGGAAAGGTTTAGACATAAAGAATTCTTCTCTCATTCATTCCTTTGTTTACATAGAACTTTTCTTCCTCAGGATTTGTGAGGTAACATATACAAAAAATATTAAATAATGTTACACATACAAGGAATTCAGATTTTCCAGTGTTTTTCACTCTGTTCTTGCGGATTACTTGCATTGCTGAACATCAAGACATAAATCATCTGTTATAGAAAGGGACTGGAGAATAGTAAATATACAAATACGACACGGAGGCAAGTACAAGGTTACTGAAGAATGTAACCCAATAATGAGGACAGAAGATTAAAAATCTTCATCTCCTTCCTTCTCTTCGTCATCTAAATCACCTGCAGCAACTTCTTCGTAGTCCCTCTCTAAAGCGGCTAAGTCTTCCCTCGCTTCAGAAAATTCACCTTCTTCCATGCCTTCACCAACATACCAGTGGACGAAAGCACGCTTGGCAAACATTAGATCAAATTTATGATCAATGCGGGAGAATACCTCTGCAACAGCTGAATTGTTGCTGATCATGCATACACCCCTTGCAACTTTAGCTAAGTCTCCTCCAGGTACAACTGTAGGAGGTTGGTGGTTTATTCCGCATTTGAAACCCGTTGGACACCTGTGAAAAGAATTCTATACCCCTTAGTAGCTTAATAAGAATAAGAACAGAACCTCCTGAATGAGAAGAAAAAATTTCAAATTTTCATTGTGGTTTTAGTCAGATACTCTTTTGTATTATTTGTAGACGAGAAAATATGAAGTAGATAAGACATCTCATCCATCAAGCCAGGGTGGTCTTATATTTCATCATCTTCGCATGGTACTAGATGAGAAAAATTCAGGTATGTGCCTCTTGAAATGGAGCAACAATCTTACCAGTCTACAAATTGTACAGCGCGTTTTGCTTTGATGGATGAGACTGCTGCATTAACATCCTTTGGCACCACATCCCCTCTATACATTAAGCAGCAGGCCATGTACTTTCCTTTCCTGGGATCACATTTGGCCATCATGCTATTGGCCTCGAACACAGAATTTGTAATCTCCTTCACTGTCAAAGCTTCATGAAAGGCTTTCTCTTTAGATACTACTGGTGCATATGACGAAAGCATAAAATGAATTCTAGGGAAAGGGACAAGGTTTGTTTGAAATTCAGTTATATCAACATTTAAGGCTCCTTGAAACCGCAAAGATGATGTTATTGAAGATATAACTTGTGACACAAGTCTGTTCAAGTTTTGATATGAAGGTCTTTCTATGTTCAGACATCGCTTGCATATGTCATAAATGGCCTCATTGTCAAGGAGTACTGCCACATCCGTGTGCTCCAATAGAGAATGAGTTGAAAGGACACTGTTATATGGTTCTACAACAGCAGTGGAAACCTGATATCCATAAAATATGAATAATTAAGAAATAGTAGTGCCCTATAAGTAATTAATGTAAACTTCCAAAGCTGGGATTTCTCTGAAGTTTTTATAAATATATATAAAAGAAGTAAAATGCGAGTATTGAAAACAAAATACTTGTAGAATTCAAAATTAGATTGAGGCAAAAAGATACAAAGCTATCTTAAAAGTAAAAGAGTAATTAATATGATGCCATGAACCAACTAATACTGTGACTCCCACTTACTGTCAGTTATTAAGTGTTCAGATAATTTAGGAAACTTTGTGTTCTCTGCTGTTTATGGGAAATGTGGCTGCTGTAGTGTAATTAATTGGGTTAGCCCATTTTATTATGGGTTTTGTTACTTAGGAGGTAGTGGGATCCTGAGAAACAAGTTTTTGGTCTGGGCTGGAGAAGACATTGTAAGAGAATTTATGCCGTAATTCATCGATGAAATGCAAAAGTTATGTTTATTTTTTGTGGAAGTCTGTATATTTTCTACAGTTTTAGTGTATATTGCTCACTATTTTCAGAGGCAGCTAAAAGGTTTGCACTGAAGAATAGAGTAATCTGCACCAGTTTTGGTATCAAAGAAACCTATAAAATGTCCAAGAGATGAATCCATTTGAACTGGGGAAGGAAAGCTAGGAGAGGAGCTCAATATAGATGGAATACCGGAGATGTATTGCTTAGTAGATTAGAAGCCGTTAAAGCCCAATTCCAGTAGGATGAATCTGAAGATGCACAAGAGAATGAGGGAGCTTCGGTTGGAGTAAAAGGAGCATTAGATCCCATCAAGAGGTTGATTGAAGCTATTTTAAAATAAGGGACTAAAGTTAAGGTGGAGGTTTCAGATTTCAAAGGTGATATAAATCCTGATTTGTTCATGGATTGACTACAAGATTTAGAGAAGTATTTTGAAATTAAAAACATGGATGTAGAGGACCCAAGGACAGTGAAGTTTATAGTGACAAAGATGAAGTCTCACATTGCCTCATGGTGGGATAACCTCCAAAATAACAGGAAAAGACAGGGTAAAGACAAAATTCAATTATGGTCCAAGATGTTGTAACGATTGAGACCCAAGTTCTTACCTGCAAATTATCAATAGAAATTGTTCGAATAGTTTCAAAACTTGAGACAAAAGGAGTTGTTTGTATTAGAACACTCAGAATAGTTTATGAGGTTGCAAATATAGACAGATTTGTAAGAAATGGTGAGCAAACTGCTGCTAGACACCTCAATGGGCTATGGTTTAAACTTTAAACTCTAGATGAGCTGGCCCTCATCGAACTAAATACCATTGATGAAGTATATCAAATATGCTTTAAAGCTGAGGGGGAACTCAATTAGGGTAAGGGTAAATTGACGAGCAAGAAAAAGACCATATTTAATTTAGAGGAAAAAGGAAGTTCCTTAGAACCTGGCAAGAATAAAGAGCTTGCGGAAGGTGAGGATGTGATATACAACTCTAGAGGAAGAGGAGGCTTAGAATTAGAGGAGAAGAACAAGCTATTGGTGGACAAAAACCATTTGGATGTTTCATATGTAATATAGCCTATTAGGCCATAGAGCGACCTCAAACCCCCAAAGGTCAATGGTAGTCCAAGAAGAAGAACCTCCAACACAAGAAGTTGAAGTAGAGATAGGGGAGAACTTATGCTACCAAGAACTTTAATATCAAGAACCAAGAGGGCCATGAAGTTGATTGGAAGAGAAATAGCATCTTTTGAACAAAATGCAAGTGTAAGGACAAAGTGTGCATGGTGATTGTAGATGGTGGATCTACCAGCAATTTCGTAAGTACAATAATGGTAAAAGAATTCCAGCTTGCTTGCATTCCAAATCAAACCTTTATATAAGATTTCATAGTTGGAAAAGGATCATAGTGTACTTGTGGATAAATCTTGCCTTGTTGCTTTTGAAATTGGTCCCTATGAAGACAGACCTACGTAACATGGTCTCAATGGATGCTTGTCATTTGCTGTTGAAAAGGCCCCAATCATATGACCAAAATGTAATCCATCATGGAAGGTAGAACACTTATGAAGTACAAAATGAGGGGAGGAGACATCTCCTAACACCATGGAAAGAAGAAGGGGCATGTGAATGCCAGCTCTATCTCTTCTAGTAGAAGCTAAGCTTGAGCTTGAAGAGAAGAATGGAACTCTAGATAAGCCAAGTGAGATGAACCATGTTTGGGAGCCAAAAGGGAAAATGATTTGAAGAGGTATGGCACATAATTTATGCAAGAGAAGTAAAGCTACAAAGAAACTCAACGAATGAGGTCAGAAGTGCACCTCAAGAGATAGATGATGAAAATTTAATTGATAGTGATCTCCATTCAATTGAACTCACTAGAGAAACATTGGAAGATAATACTAGAGCCTAGGAATGGAGTTATGATACTTATGGGAGATTAGAAGAAACAAAGGGCTGTAGATCAGATCAAGGAAAAACTTGAATGAGGAATCAAAAGGTCAAATATCTAATGACCAAAGGATCTAGATTGAAGCCGAGATGAGAAGTATTACATGCATGGGGAAAAGTGCAAATATTGGATAGGCTTAAAGGCAACAATTCTCTTGAGGGATAGAGGGTGACAAAAGTAATCAAGCAGTATTTTAGAAGTAGTCTCATTGGATCAAGAGGAATATTGATTCATGGGATGATTGGCAAGATCATGGGAAATCCTCAAATCTGGTTAGAGTTGACAGCTTGACTCAATTGAGTGCAATGGGACAAGCATTGATCAGGACAAGGCAATGAGGTTTAGGTCTATTGGTGAAGCAGCAAAGATCATTTTGTCAATTATGCATTTGTATTCACACATGACTCTGCTAGCCCAATCCAATCATGGAATCATCAGAGGCCTCCACCTAACCCTAGAAGTGCAAGGATGAAGATCAAACAATGATTAAGATTGGGTCAAGGGATCATGAAAGAAAAATTTTAAGGAAAAACTATTGGCAGCTCATTTCGAAGATTGGCAATTATGTGCAGGCAATGAGGAAATTCAAGACTAAATTTACAAAATCAGATTCCTCTGAACCAAGAGGTTCAGAATTTTTAAAAGATGGGGATGTTGATGCATAACGGACCAATTAATGCCGTGATAATCACTTCCCAATTCCTATCAATTATAGGCATTCAGATATTTTAGGAAATTTTGTTGTGTCTGCTGTTTATGGGAAGCATGGCTGTTGTAGTGTAGTTAATCGTGCTTGCCTATTTTAGATTAGGGTTTTTGTTTATTAGGAAGTAGTGGGTTGCTGGAAAAGGAGTTTTTGGTCTGGGCTGGGGAAGACATTGTAAGAGAATTTATACTGTAATTAATTCAGCCATGAAATGTATAAGTTTTTTTTTTTTTTTTTTGGTGGAAATCTGTATCTTTTCTGCAGTTTATTGTTTATTGTTCACTATTTTTAGTGGCAGCTGAAGGTTTTCACTGCAGAATAGAGTAATCTTCCACACGAGAGACAGGGTATATTGTTATTTGATGATGTTAACAAGTTCATTAGTAATATTCTAAAAATCAAATAAGCACATACATATAAGATTTAATGTTTTCGTAAAGATTCAAACAGCTTAGCTTAAATAGGATGTAAGATGGTATAGGAGGAACCATGCCTGAGGGGAAGGATATATAGTAAATCCTAGCTTTGATTTTCGTCCATATTCAATAGAAAGATGTTCCAGGAGTAAGGATCCTAGTCCAGACCCAGTACCTCCTCCAACAGCATTGAAAACTAAAAATCCTTGCAAACTGCTGCAATTGTCACAGAGCTTCCTTATTCGGTCTAGACAAATATCTAATGCATCTTTGCCCACTGTCAATTGGAAAAGAAAATCCACTATCAGAATAATAACAAACAAAAAGAAGTCAGAGAATTTATCCAAACAGTTGAATGAAGAACTCATGTATTATGTCCTCACTTTAATACAAAATTTAAGTCTTTCCATCTTCCCACAGTTCCTATATATTGCCTTCATTGCCAAAAAATTTCAGCAGATGACCAGATGGCTAGTAGAATTTCTCATCCAAAGATGCATGTTGCATTTATGCAACCACAGAGAATTTATATAATGAAGAGCAGAATTGCAGAAAAAATGGATTGGAAGCGTATACATGGTTTGATATATTGTTTAACAAATTGGCTAGCTCTACAAATAGAGTGTTCATGGTGAAATGGAAGGGGCAAATATTTTCCAAAAAAATAACCCCCCTTGAACTCCCATGCTGATTTTGAGCCTGTACCTAACCAACTCAGATTTGAGAAAAAAGGAGGGAAGGGATGGGAGAAGATAAAATCACATAATCCCCAAATCAGGCTCTCTTACTAAAAATATTTTGATATATACGAGCAGAATGAAATGCTAAACTAAAATGAATTAAGCTAATAACTGTGTACAAGAATTTGTAAATTGGCTAAGCCCTTCCCATATTTGTACTGTTAAGAGAGAAGAGGGCCAGAGGATGAGGAAATCTGACCAGTATAATGGCCTCGAGCAAAGTTGTTAGCTGCATCTTCCTTGCCAGAAATAAGATGTTCAGGGTGGAATAGTTGCCTGTATGTCCCTGTTCTAATCTCATCGATGACTGTTGGTTCGAGATCAACAAACAGAGCTCTGGGAATATACTTTCCACGTCCGGTTTCACTGAAGAAAGTGCTATGTGCATAGTTTATTCCCCTGCTTGTCTCATCACTGCATTAAAAAAACAGATCAGCAAAATACATTGTTTTTGAGATTGTATTCAGTCTATAATTTTTAAACACTGTTCCATAATCACTATAGGTTACTAAAAAAGGACATTACCCAGACATGAAACCATCAGGCTGAATGCCATGCTCCAAACAAAATAGTTCCCAGCAAGCGTTTCCCACTTGTATTCCAGCCTGTCCTATATGAATATTTATAATCTCTCTCATCTCCTTGCTTACAGTCTATGGTCTTCCACAACCTTCTTCCTCTACTTTCCTCAGACACTGTGTCACACTCTCAAGAGGTAATTTTCCTGTATTTTACTTAAACAAGCAATCTGCATTGCAAACTCTAAAAGTGGAGATCAGATACTCTTTCATAAAAATTACAGCATGGAATTTTATGCAAAACTTGGCATAATAATAACTAGAGGAAAAATATAATAAACCGGATGAGATCAGATTTGAGATAATTAAAAAGGAAATTCTTAATAAAATTGCCAAGTATCTAGTATAGTATCCAGTTGATTGTTGCAATTCTGTTTGTGTGCTTCACTTGTTAGTATTTTTGGCCTTTGTAGTTGCATATGTTATTCTGTCTTTCCTTTTTGGGATGCCAGTGGCTCAAATGCTAATCCACCCTTAGTAGTGAATGCAGGTAAGCACAAAGACCCAAGGATTACTTGGGATCACCTCGCCCTGCCAACTATAAAAGACCAATAGTCTGATCTCTGAATAATCTGAAATGCAGATTGCCTTACCCATTTGGACAACTGCTGTAAGATAGCACATTGGGGGGCTTATTTTGATTGGTTAAAAGGAGTTTATGTTGTGCAGTTGATGTATCAAACGGTTAAGGTAACATTCAGCTGAAATAATTCCAGTTGCTGCCAAGAAGCTTGATTACTTCCCCCTATAGCAGTTCAACATTAGAGTACATATGTACAACATGACATGGCACCCATTTTAGATTATACCCCCCCTTAAAAGAATCTGTCCTTTTTCCTTCCTCTTATTTCAATCCTACTATGAATGAAAAGGTTCTGTTGAAATGCATGGCCAGCCATATCTTTTGCATGAATCTTGCTTGCTTCAGTCCATTCTTGTAACAGAGTATGTGCATAATGAGGATAAATTGCAGATTAACTACTAACTTTTGTTTTGTTGAGCTCTGGCACTGCAGCAACACAGAGCAATCCACACTTCCGACCAGGTTGAACTGGGCATGGAAAATAACATAGTATCAGAGCCCAATAGGAGTGTCAAGCAAATAAGTGTGTCTTAAGGGCCAAGGGGCCACAAAAGAAGCAGGAAATACGTTCAGCTTGATGCAAGAAAAGCAAGATGCAAAAATAAAATGAAAAAAAAGTATGTACTCAAGTACCAAGTATCAGCTGAAATGCATGATTAAATTTAATCTCAAGCCGCTCCGCAATTGAGACACGCCAAGGCAAAACAAGATTCAATATTGAACTCAAAACTTTCGTGAAAGGATTTGCCAAAGACAAGTTGTTATAGCAGGGGAGACCTAATATTTCCCGTGTTTCACCTATATTTATCAACTAACTGTCCATAAAGGTATATACTATCTGAATCCTTGCAAAAAACGTTGTTTTAAATCATTGTACACATGCTCGAGGAAAAAATAAAATTTGAAAAGAATTGTCATCTATAGAACTTTAGGCAACCAAAACTCCAAAATTAACCCTCCACGCCATGCAATTCACCTCCCTGAGATAATATTCTAAAGAAAAAACAAGACACGAGAAGACTTGAAATGGCAAAAAGCAACTGCTTATCTATTGATTTTGCCTAGATGGCATGTAGACAGTTACAGAGTGAAATTTGTAGAGGAAAATGTTTTGCAGAGAATTCCAGATACTTAAAAAATTAATATAATTTACAATTGATTATTGCTCCTAATCCGATATATATACACAGCAAATAAAAAATATAATTAGTAAAGGCGTTTAAAGTTTAGAGATATCAAGGTAAGAACAAAAATGGCAAATTCTAACTAAAAATGAAACATAAGAACCAATTTCATCTTATTCTTAACAATTAAGCCGGCGCAGGGAATTCTGAAATCCAAGAAATTACAATAACTTCGAATATTTTTAACGACCTGAAAATTTTGAAATTAAAATTTATACCCGCAAACAATGCAAATCTACATGCGATTTCTCCAAAAAAAAAAAAACTTTCACGCTAATTTTTGGCTCAAAGAATCGCAGCTATTTCTTTTCAATAATAAAAATTGGCGAACGAAAACTAAAACACGTTGCAGGTAATCATCTAACTAAAATATCCCAGAGAGACAGCTATCTAACTCAAAATTTCTTCCGAAGAAACGAAATTTGAAGCTTCAATAAACTTTAGCAGACAAAATTGCTGAGAGTGATCCAAAAACGAGGGGTAAAACTCTAATTTTTACTTACGTTAATGGAAACTCGAACAAATCGAAGCTGTTTCGAACGCCACGAAATTCCAACAAAGGCAAATAAATGCTTATCGATGGCGTCAAATTTTATGCTACAGTTCAACGGCAACCCAAAGCATAAAACATGCAGAAGTCAGCACAAATTGGCAAGGCCAAAGCTGAAATGGATTTTTTAGGAAAAGCAGAAAAAGGAAAAGGTGCCAGTGCCGTGCGTAAAGCAAGCTCTAGACTAACTGTTGTATTGCCAACTAATTCATTTTTATTAATTAATTATTATATTTGCATTTAAGTATAGCAAAAACAATTTACATAAAATTGAAAAAAAGCAAAGGGTTGAGGTTGAATTAATACTAGAAATATAAATTGAATTTACTTAAAATTAAGTTGTAACAATGGAGGTGTGTGGTTCTAGAGTGTTGGTGTATGAAGTTGTAATAATGGAGATTATTGTGTGGAGAAATTGTGGTTGCACTAAGTTATTGTGGAGAGTAGGTGTGTGAGAAGTTAGATGTAGGTGCTTAGAGCTAATTTAATTGTTAGATTCAAATTAAGGTTAGAGTTTAGGGAGCAAAGTAGGTGTTTGGGAAGGAAAAAGTGTGATTGAATAGGTGTACCATTTACATTCATGTTAGAGTTCAAGTTCAAAAACAACCGCTTTGCAATAATGTTCTAGGTGACACACACACATATGAGTAGGGGTGAAGTTGGGTTTCCACATGTTCAATTAAGATGAGGTGTCCTAGAGGTTATTTATGTTCGAAGAGGATTTAAATCAATCAAGGTCATGCTTATTGTAAATTGAGATTAAATTGATTGCAAAATGAAGTAGAAAAGTGTTAGGCTTGTATTTTTATCTCTATAATTAAAAGGTCTCTTATTTATTGAATTTTTTTGAAGAATAATAATAGGGATGAAAAAAATAGGAATTATATGTAAATGAGAATTTCGGCTAAAGAGGTTTGATAATTAAGAGAAAAACATCTATAGAAATAAAGTGACCTACATTTATTTAGGAGTCTAAATTAATATAATTCAACTTTAGATAAATTGAACTAAGATTCATGTTATCAATAAGTAAATGAGAAAGTTAGAGGTGACTAAGTTATAGTAATTAGCGATCTATATGTATTGTTGTAGTAATTAGTGATAGATGTTTTGTTGTAGTTGGTGTTTGATGATTACATCTTGTCTTTTAATATTGAAAGATTATTATAAACTTTGGACACAAACTTTTGTTCTATGGGATTGCATGTAGATCAATCTTGAGTGACACAGTTATGTCCTTTGCTATTATGGATATTTGAAAATTGCTCACCTATAAAAAATATTTGTTCTTAGAAATTGGTGGTGGTAAGAAGCACCTTGGGAGATCACTATGACCAATAGGAAGTCATATTGACTTTCGTGATAGCAATCATGCCTTTGTTGCCAATTATACAAGTTTGACGACGCAAAAGATAGAATATGTAGAATGCCTAGATGATACCAAGTGAAGTAATCATGTTGCAAGATGCTAATGCAATGTTTTATAATACTCTCCAAGTGATATGACTAGTGATCCACAAGATAATCAAATGATTTGAGGATCAAGCAATGTATTAGGGATTCTCTTTAAATATGGCATTCTAGGTGCTCAATTTGAAATATTTAGTGTGCATACTAAAGTTGACATTCAAGTTCTTGAAAAGGGGCAACTCTTAAAAACAAAAAGATAATTTAAATTAGAAAGACAAGGTTATATGTGTGGTATTATTTAAGGAATAAGATTGTATCCACAGAAAGATTGACTACAAAAGAAATGAGACTAAACCACTTAAAATTATGATAAGTTGAAGACTAATAAATTTTAAATTTTAATCAACTTATACATAAAATAAACCAAACTAAAATTTAAAACAATACAACAAAATAAAAGTAAAAATTATTTAAAATTTTCATTTTAGAATACAAAATCTATAAAAAAATACCATATACAAATAAATAATTCAATTAAAAACTCTTATTATACCTATCTAATTCAACAAAAGAAGGCCTTAACAAACTCCCAAAAAAACCTAAAAAAACACCTACCGACTTATACATAAAAGATTTTTAAATTCCATTTTCCAGCCTATCCATAAAAAATAACAATATTATAATAAATTAAAAAAGAAAAAGCTTATGATGTCGTGTGAACTTCATTTTAAAAAATAGTAGTGGAGGAATAAAGATCATAAGAATGTAAAAAAGAAAGTGCCATTCACTTTATCCATGTGAATGTGAAAGGGAAAGCAATAGTCAATAAAAAATTGAAGGCGGTGATTAAAAGTTGAATTTAGACGTTTTTATGATATTGTATTCGCTTTGATATGTCTTTTCATTAATTTTTATATTTATATTTAAAAATATTATTTCTCAATTCTTATTTTGAGAGTTTAAAATTGTCTGGGTAAGATATTTTTAAAAGGATACGGCTTCTAGATTATTTAGATCATAAATCAATCTATCAATTATTATAAGAACGTCACTCTTTGTCATGTACTAAATACTTATAATAATTTAAGAACGTCACTCTTTGTCATGTACTAAATACTTATAATAATTTATATTCTTGTTATAATTCTATTTTACGTTACCTCGATTCCTAGATTAACTCATCCATCAACAAATAATAAATCTTTAATTTTTATAGTAGGTCATTCAAACATTCATTGTGCTTATATTCATTTTGTCTAGGATGCTCTTGTTATTATTGTATTGCATCATTGACAACTATTTATATTTCTTAGTGCAAAAATCTTCTAGATTTGATCGTGTAAGATTTTTCTTTCTCAATATTTCGGATCAAACTTCATGATTCATCATGAGGAGGGCAAAACAAGATAAAAGAGAATTATGAAATTGTTAGCATACTACATGATTAAAAGTAGGGGGTGGGATAGGGGAGAGCAAGACAAGAGAAGAGAGAATTGTGAAATTGTAAGTAGACTCAGGCAAGATTAAAAGGGGCGGGGTGGGGTGGGGTTGAAAGGAGAAAAACCAAAAAAGGGGAAGTTGAAAATGAAGAATATTTATCTCTTTTATTTTTATATTTTCACTTCCTCAATTAAACTAAAATGTTTTTAAATTTATTTTTGTTAATTTTTACTTTTAAAACTCAAAGGAATTGTATATATATTTTTAAATTAGTAAAATTGTTTAAAGATAAGCAAAAATTATTTGTCTAAAAATTTTTAAGAAAGAACCAAAAAGATTAAAAATTAAAAAAAGGTTTAGTGTTAAAAAATATATTCAAATTTAAATTTTTTAAAGAAAAAAATTATCAATTGATATTGATTTTTTTATCTCCTTTAATATTACTTAAACAATTAAAAAGAGAGATCAAACTAAATAAAAATAAATAAATAAATAATAAAGATATATATTCAAATATAAAGTTTTTCATTTTTAAAAAATTATATGTGCAACTTAAGGCCTCAGAATTGCAAAAAAAATGGTTTTGTTCTAAGAATTAGAATTCATTTGATTTGTTAATTCTTAAAATTAAATTTATTTATATACAATAAAAACTTAATAAAAATTAATCAATAAACTTAATCAATATACAAAAAAATAATAATAATAAATAAATAATTTTATACATTCGTTGTATATGTTGCTTGGTGTGTCTCCCAACTCTTTATAAACTCAATGAATCAATAAACAAAGCTTGACTAGCATACAAGGTGGGAAGCTAGTTGACTTCCCATTCCTAGTATAGCAAGTTCCAATGGTGTTTTTTTGTATTAGATATAGTAAAACAAAAAACTTTACAGATCTACCCAAGCAATGATTAGGCCATGAAATTCATCATCAATTCAGATAGTAAGAGTTTTGCTTCCTATCAACAGATATGATTATAGCTAGCTTCCCAATATTAATATCACTTTTACATCATATTACAAAAAGCTATGCATTAAAATATATATATATATACATGTATCTAGCTATTAGAGGTGTAACAGGTTTAGTCATTGCAATGCCCACTGCACTCTTTGGCATCATTTGCATCCACCACCATATCCATTGGCTGGCATTGGACCATACATCCTCAATAGCTGAGGTGGTTACTTCTTCCTGCAAAGTTGGTGCTTGGGGGCCTCTTGGCTTTCCTGTGTTGTTGAAGACCCCTTGGAACTCATTCAGAGCCCTTAAGAAAGCATCCACTTCTTTCTAGTTGCAATGATGGGCATGACCACATTTCACTTCCTCCTTGAAAAATATCATCACGCCTTCCCTGAAAAGCCTTAAGAACTTTTCCATGGAGAGCTCCAGGTGTAGGATGAGCTGCAAAATAGTATTTCCAAATATGAGTCACTTTGATGACTCACTGAGTACCCACTTACACCCTTGAAACTTATCTACATTTCTTGCCTTCCATACATGCCATAAAATTTTAGTAGACAAACTAATCCAAAACATTTGAAATTCTTTGCTCAGTTTCCTAGTATTGAATAACTACCTTATCATTTTTATCCCAAATCATTACAAAATAGTTTCTCTATTTCCTTAACATACATGCAATAAAAAAGGATATGCCTCATAGTCTCAAGAGTCTTGCAAATGCTACAAATATCCACATCCACATAGTTAATTTTGTATGGTAACTTATGCAACAAAATGATCCATCTAAAACAAGCCTTCTTAGGCTCTTTGATGTTATGCCAGATAGAATCAAAGATTTTAAACCACACATCAATAGGGAATTCAATCCCTCAACACTGGTTAGTATGATCAACAACGATGATTACACTAGTTAGCTCTTTATAAATTTGTTTAGCTTTAAGTTTAGTTAGCTTGGTTCCATCCTTGCAGACTATATCACATGCCAGGTTAATATCCATGTCAATGCTAGTAGGAAAATGGGCCTCTTTGCAGGCCTCAATCAGGGTGTTGTAGGTTCTAAATTTGGAAATAGGTAGGATGTAGTCAGCAACCAAGTTATCCCAATTCTTGATTAGGCCATTGTTTAGAATATCTTTAAAAGTTTTGATGCCCATTAAGCTCCATTTCTTGGTAGAACACTATAGCAAGGCCATAGGTTTATTGTTGCAGATCAGGTTCCACCGGATAGAACTACAAGAGTGGCAATTTATTTCATTTCCTATTGAGATATTGTTAACTTTACATGAGACTTTGGATTTAACTAACTCCCATTCTTTCCACAGGCTCTTGAACACTAAGGAACCAACTAGAGACATGGGATATTTATTCAATAGAATATCATAAATAGGTTGAACCTATTCATGCCTTACGCTAATTGGGGACAACAAGTTGAATATTATTTCTTACTAACACTTTCAACGGTTCATTACCTTCCATAGCCCTGGCAACCCATTTTGCTGCTAGTGCAATGCCATGCAACCTTAAGTCCTTTAGTCCAAGCCCCCATGAGTTTTGTCTAAACAATACCAATCCCATTTTACTGCATGTTTTTTCCTTTACCATTTGACCAGAGAAAACCCCTTATTCTTTCCTAGATTTCATTCACTTGGTAACTACTATGAAGATGCGAGGTACCTTAGATGGCTCCAAAGAAGAAAATTGTTCCCTTGAAGAACCCATGTGATGAGTGGCACTTGAGTCAAGTATCCATTGTTGTGAAGAACCTGAAGTAGCCAAAAATGCTTTCCCTTTTCCTTTTGATTGTGAGGAAGTGGAAGGAGATGAATCCTTCTTCTTGTAGGCAGATGGAAAATTGATGTTGTTCTTCTTGATGATGTTTGTCAACTCATCAATTTGCTTAGTGTGGCAATGATGCTCATCATGACCAAACTTCTTGCAATATGAACAAGTTGGTCTCTCCTTCTTGCTTGAATTTCCCTTCTTGGGAGAAGATGAAGAATTCCCTTGTTGTGGAGAGGATGATTGTTCTTTATCTTGTTGTTTCTTTGACATAGATTGCTTATGCTTCTTGTTGGAACCCTTTCCTTGAGTCCCTTGATTCCCTTGATTAGCCACCAAAGCTTTGGAATTTGAAGACTTGAGAACCCCCATGCTTATCAACTTGGCTTGCTCTAACATCAACATTTTTGTGAATGCATCAAATGAAGGCATAGTGAAAGAACTACCCACTGTCAAGCGATGGGTTTGGAAGCTAGAAACAAATGTTGCATATTCTGATGGAAGCTTTTCCAACAAATTGTAGACCAACTGTGCACCCTTCTTATTAATGCCACAATCCTTAAGCTGTGCTCTTAGCTCATTTTCCTTAGTGATATAGTCTTGGATTGTATCAAAATTCTTGGGAGCTAACATTGTTAGATCATTGTCAAGCTGATAACCTCTAATCTCATCAACTTGGCCATACAATTGACCAAACTTTTCCCAAGCTTCTTTGATTTTCTTACACTTTTCAATTTGAAAGATGAGATCTTTTGATACATATTTCCTTAAAGTTCCAAGAGCCATAGTATTTTTAGTGAGCCAATCCATATGAGCAATAGGATCAGATGGTGCAACAACAGTTCCATCAATATAATGAGTTAATCCTTTTTCCATTAACTTACTCCAAGCATCAATTTTCCAAGAAGCATAGTTATGTGGAGTTAACAAAGGAAACTTAAGAGAAGCCATAGCAGAAAAATGAAAGAGAACAAGATAGAGAGAGAGGCACAATCACACAAGACACCCCCCCCAAATTCACTCAATCAAAGAAGCCCCCCCCCAAAAAAAAAGATGATTTGGCACTTTATACTTAGTGCATGTACAATGGCCACTTGCAAGCCAAGAAAAGTGGGCTTCTGATTTTCAATTTTTTACAATAGCTTTAAGTAGGCTTCAATAGACTCAAATGACTGATATAAAAGACCAAACTGAGATCTTATCTTTACAAATGCCAAAATAGGCCAAAAATGACCAAGTTTTGAAAGTACAATTTCTGATCACAATCACTACAAATTGATAGCACCACTGTGAAGTTCATAAAAAATAATGCACTTTAAAAAAAAATGGCACTTGAAAAGGAGTTCGTATGAGCCTGAACGAAGCCCAGAAAGTTGCAAAAACGATGACAATTCAACAACACCTGTGACAAATCAAATTTTTTGGAAAATCCATGCATCAAAATTAGAAACCAATTGGACCAGCATGTAGAGCACAGAAAATTAGCCCAAATAAAAAAAAAATTGCACTAAAAAATGCCTCAAAATGACCAAGATATGAGTGTTTGAAAATGAACTGCAAAACTAAAAACTCAAATGGAGAGGGGTCTGAAAATTTTCAAAAAGTCAGATGATGCAGTGCTGACATCATCAAGCTATGAGCTTAAATTTGACAGTTAAATGACCTTCACACATAGCATGGGATTAAAATTGACGGTCTTCTGGTCGTCATTGTCGTCGCTCGACTCGTCAGAATATTCTTCGTTGGTGACGGAATATTCCCGTCCGACTGATGGAATATTTCACCGATTTAGCCAAGCCAGTTACAATGTGTTCGTCGGTATTTTAATAACCCAGCCACCAAATTTCCAAAATAGAGCACCGTTGATTTAAATTGCCACCGAGTTTTTTAAGGTTCGATCGTTGATTTAAATGAACCGGCCGCCAAGTGTGGTGGGGGCCATGGCAGTGGGGCCTCCTACCCTTGCCATGCAGGACTTTCAGTACAGGCGGTATGTAGAGTACAACAGGTACTCTACGGTCCGCAAAAATATATTTTTTGTTTTATTTCTTTTATTAAATAAAAACTTTACTATACAAAAATAAATCGGCCTTTTTACAATGTTTTTGAATTTTTTTTGAAAAAAAATGCCGATGAAATGAAAAATTGCAAAATTATTTTTTTTGAAAAATAATTTCGTACCTAATGCAATAATGATGACCTGGGGGGTCGTACAGCTCCCTGGGGAATTTTTTTTTGCCTCACCAGACAACTACTTCGATTTGGACAATTTGGCAGTTGATCTTAGGGTTTTTGGCCCTTTTGAGCACGATGGCGATGTCCTTTTTAGCTGAAAATACTCCAAAATGGTAGCTAGCTCCTAGATTTGACAACCATCTCCAATCTTCAAACCCTTGTAGATTTGGCCTCCAATGTCCAACTGGGACGAAACAAAAGGAAAATATGACTATCTCAGACACCCTGAACGCAATGGTGAGCTCAGATTTGATGCAACAAGCTCCCAAAATGCACCTACAATACAAGGCCAAAAATGGAACCCTCCAAGAATCTCTCCAAAATGACAATCCAAAGGCTCTCCAATAGCTCTAATACCATGTAAGAATTGACTATGAAGGTAGCCACCCAAGATCTAGAGGCCTAATAGAAAGCACAAGCATAAGAGAGATAGAAGCAATATGACAAGAATAGACTGTATTATGCCAATAATGCAAATAGAATACAATGTGAAAAAGTACATAGGAGACCCCTTGGTTATATAGCCAAGGTGAGTACATAGAAGGGCATAAGATTATGACAAGTGTCGTAATCTTATGACATGAGACAACTATGAAAAGTTATCACTCCACCTAAAGTGGAAAAGTGATAATGTGATAATCACCACAAATGGTGGATCACCCACAAAAGGTGGAGAGGTAATCACATGATGTGTCCATGAAAGGTGGATGTGATAAAGTAATAACATGATAAGTCCACCAAAAGTAGAAATTCTCCAACTAGCTCCTATGTGGTCCCTAAGTAAACTTAACTAAGGTGTAATAATGACCTAGGACAAGGTACAACACTTTTAATTACACCAACAAAACCAAGTAGAAGCAAAGTAGATGTTGTAGGAAAAGAGGATCTTTTGACAGACCTGAAATCTACTAGCCAAGGATAGGTACTGCCTGTTCCATGCCCCTATCATCTTCTCAATTTTACTACTTATCCACAACCACATTTCCTTCAGGTTAGGATTGACTACAAAAGGGATTCCTAGGTATCTTACTTGCTTGCTAGGTCCACGCCATTGAAATTCATACTTCCTTATCCAATCTGGGGGCGACTCATCCCAACCAAGAATACTGGACTTAGATATGGATACCTTTACACCATAAGCTTGGAAAAAGAGATCCAACTTTCCCATTAGACTTTCCAAATTATTTTCCTCAAGTTCTGGGATTGCAATGTCATCCGCAAATTGTATGTTGATTAATTAATTTTGGTCAGGGAGCTTGATGCCCCTTACTCGAGGAGAGTGGGACTGATCCTTGAGAAAATATTAAAGAGCATCAAAGGCTATCACAAAAAGAGTTGGGGCAAGGGGACAACCTTGTTGATTGATCTTTCCAATTCATATTATTTTGAGATTGAACCATTTACCCCCACCTGGGCAACTACATCTCTCAAGAGGGAGTCCACCATGTTACAGAAAAATGTGGGGAATCCAAATGCCTCAAGTGTTGTCCTTAAGAAGGGCCATTCAACCCTGTCATAAGCCTTATCAAATTTTAATAATAACATTACAACATTTTAGTTAGAGAACCTTTCCCATTCCATAGCTTCCCAACTTGTAATTAGGTTTTCTAGAATGCATTTTCCCTTGATGAAACCAATTTGGGTGTTGTTTATAAACTTGGGTAAAATACTAACCAGTCTTAGTGCCATCACCTTTGCTAATATTTTTTAGGAAACATTTAGGAGGGTTATTGGTCTCTAATTTTTTATTAGCATCTTGTCCCTCCCTTTTGGAAAATCTTGATAAGTCCATTTTTGATGTTTCTCCCCAACAAGCCTCTATTCAAATCCTCGTTGTAGACCTATAGCAGGTCATCACAAACCCAATCCACAAAAGTTTTATAAAATTCCACAGGTATTCCATCCCTACCGGGGGACTTATCATTGTTCATAGAAAGGATGGCCTTTCTAATCTCTTCCTTGGTTAGATTTGTGGCTAACTGGTTTGCATCGTCTTCTGAAATCTTTCTGGGAATATTCCCCTTTATAAAATCTCTGGATTTTTGTTTGCCATCAACACCTTTCTTTGAGGTGAACAAATTCTTGAAGTATTTTTGAAATTGATCTAAAATTTATTCTTGGGAGGTGACCAATCAGTTGTTATCCCAAATTTTCTCAATTTGTTCCCTGAACTTCTTTTCCCTAATATAATTGAAAAAGAACTTTAAACCTATGTCCCCAAAGTTTAGCCAATTTAATATTTCCTTGATCTTCAACCCTTGGATCTTGTGGCTTTGGATCCTCCTAAGCTTATCCTTAGTTAAGGTAAGATCCTCTCCTAACCTTTCATTTGTTGGGTCAACTTGGATTCTGGACTCCACTATCAAGAGGGAGTCTTGGAGTTCATTTTCCTCCCTCCTATTTTCTTTACCTTTCTTTTTGCCAATGGTTTGAAACATCTTTTTCCAGGCCTCAATATTGTTGTTCCATCTTTCAATTGCACTAACAGTTTTCATCATCCATTTTTTGATTTCCCTTATGAATGTGATGACATCTTTGCAATCATTATCTTTTAACAAGGTGTTACGGATAAAGCCATCCTTCTTCAACTTTTTCCAGGGATTTTCCAGATTCATACTGATTTTGGCTTTGATTGGATGGTGGTCAAACATGGTGTAGGGATAAACATAGAATTTGAGTCCATCATTTGGCATGAGGCTAAATTTGACCTTATTTACATACAACCTATCCAATTTTTAGTAAATCATCTTATCCCCTTTTTGGGCATTACACCAAGTGCGCCAAACCTATTTGTAATCCTTTTTTCCTTTTTCTAGCGGGTCTATCAAATTAAGCTTTCTTTTTAACCTCTACCAGAAATGCCTTTCATTACCTTTCTAGGCCATATCAACGTCACCCCATTTGTCCTCCTGGTGCTCAACCATGTTGAAGTCCCCACCCAAGATCAATGAGATCTCAGGTAGGTTGGAAAGCCACTACCAAAGGGTAGCTTTCTCCCTATGACCATTGGGGGCATAGATGGAATAGATTCCAAAAGAAATCCCATCTTTATCCACGATCACCCAAACTACTCTATTGCAAGGGGAGGTGCCTTGGTTGGTGACATATTGGATCCATTTGTTGGATAGAAGGATGACAACACCCCCCTTACCCTTTTCATGATTGGTTTTGAAGAAATAGGATTCTTTCCATATGAATTTCAAATTGGTTTCCAGTGTGAAGACCACTTCTTTGGTTTCTTGTAGTAGTACAAGATATTTTGCTTTTCGAGATTCAAAAATATTCATAATATATATTTCCTGTCGAGGGATTTCAATCCCATGGCATTCCATGACACACAATTAATATTCATCTTCTACGTTCATGGGTGCAACCTCTAGGTCCTTCCTAAATTGTTCGAAGCACTTCAACAATTTTTCATAGACAACTCTTTTCGCATTGGGGGTTTGAATTACAACACTTGTATTTTTCCTTTTCTTCTTAGACAATTGAACATTTTTGGGGATAAGGATAAGGATGACATTTCAGGGTCTTCCTAAAATGTAATAGGAAAATAAAATGATTAAGAAAGTGCCAATGTCAGTTGAAACACTAACTAATCTATGACTGACTTGGTAGGAAGTAATTAGAAAACTATAGAGATGGTTGAGGATGTGGATGAGGAGTGATCAAGCTAATTTTTGTTCATACGTATTTTGAGGATAATGTTTGTTAAAGACTGTTTTATATTTCTATCCAACAACCAATTGTTAGTTTTATCAGACTCGTATGTTTTGTTGTTTATCGAACTTAAATGGTTTGTTGGCCATAGGCCATAAACAAACCATGCAAACCTATCGATGCTTGCTCTAGTATAAATATGTATAAGCCTAAAGACTTCAGATATAGATATTAATATAATATTGTCTTGATGTTCAAAAATCATTCTGAATCCATTATATGCATGTATGATTGAGCTAAATTAGAAGAGCACATTAACATTTCTATCATCAATCGGCCAAGGAGGCAGGGCCCACTCCTCACATCAATTGGTGATCTATTTGCAATTTTCAATTTGGTAATTTAATGTGTCTGATTTTATTTCAAGTTTATTTCTTTTTTGAACACAAGTTAATTATTTACAGTCACGTGGAATTCAATTTTTTGTATGTAGATTCGATTATTCATAGTTATGATTGGTTTCTTTACTCATTAATGTATTTGTTAATAATTCGATAATTAAAGATTTGGTTCGTGAAATTGGAATTCACTGTTGATAGCACATCATCTCAGAAGTATACTTTATTATTCTGCCATCACACTTTCTGTTACAATTCCTGTTACTGTAA
Organism: Sequoia sempervirens; assembly: GCA_007258455.2. NCBI lineage: Eukaryota > Viridiplantae > Streptophyta > Pinopsida > Cupressales > Cupressaceae > Sequoia > Sequoia sempervirens. Next base: position 104,153 of record VDFB02360037.1, read on the forward strand.
TTCCTGTCACAGTTTCTAGCAGTCTTCCTGTCTCAGTTTCTACCAGGAAGTAGAAATAGCAGAATCAAACTTAATTTAGAATTAAAGGTTTATTGTGAAAATCTAGAATACTAGTTTTAATAGTATTAAATGAGAATTTAAGAAGTGTGTGTTGGATTAAAGATAGGATTTTATTCATTTGCAAATTGAAGAAAGTATGCTTTGATTTGAATCTTAGATTAAAATGTGTCTTTTAATTCAATTCTTAGATGATCCATCCCCCCTTAGTTCATTAGTTTCATCCCTTAGGTAGATTGCCACAACACCATTCACAAGCTTACACCCCTAGATTGACATTGAGGACTAAACTGAGGAAATTCCAAAGATTGATCCAAATCCATTTTCCAAACCGAGATAGAATTGCAAGGATATTTCCGTCCATAATATCAACCACAATTTAATCCAATAATTTTGGTGTCGTTGCCGGGGAATGGTGTTAAAGGCCTATCATCCTATTGAACTAAGTTAGGAGCATTGTGCTAAGGAGAAATTCTACCTGACAATCAACCTCATTTGGATAACTACCCTTAGTTTGCTTTGTTGTAAGTCATTTAGGTGCATGAATCATAGTAGGGATAGTAGAGAGAGATTTGTTAAAAAGGATAAGGGGAGTAATACGCAACCAAAAAAATCAAAAAATAAATCAAAGTCTTTAATTAAGGAAGGAAACTCACAACAAGAAAAATTGAAAACTAAATTGAAACCATTAGTTGTTCATACATCACCTGAGAAAGAGTTACCCGAACCCAATATTGAGAAGTGCGTTATTGATTCTACCATTGTTGAGACACCTATAGGTACCCGTCCAGAGTCTTTTGAAGTATTGCGGAAAAAGGTTGAAAATTTATTTCAGGAATCTTACAGGTTTGAAGCTGGTCCATTCTCAGAAACTCAAAATCCATTTAAAACCTACTTTACCCCTTGGGTATTAGACGTCATGGCTGATCCCAACAACAACAACAACAACAACAACAATAACAATGAGAGGGCATTAGCCAACAATAATACGATCACCTTTGAGTTTCCAATTACACATCCTGAAGAAGATGCCCTATGAAAAGCATTCCCAATTTTGTGTTCTTTCTATTGAGGATCCTGACATGTTCTTATTTGAGTTTGACGTGTTGTGCCACAGCTATGATTATCAGAGCGATGTAAAAAATCTCAAATTTTCCCCAACCACATTAAAGGATACAACACTATGTTGGTTTATGAACCTCATGAATATTAGAACATGGGAAGTCATGAAGGAATTAAATTTTTGACCAAGTACCAGGAGTATTGTAAAACAAAGGAATTTTGGGATGAGATCTTCTATATGACACAAAAAGAAGATGAGTCCGTGGAAGATTACCTCGAACGCTTCATATTTAGCTTTCAACGATCACGACAACCAAGGCTAACTCTTGATACCATTAAAATGTTGTTTCTTAGGGGAATAAGGGATGATACTATGGAAGCATTGAATTTAATAGGTAAAGGTAATGCCTCTAAATTGAGCTTTGCAAGAATTACTTGAAGTCTCAACATTCAAGGAGGAATTATGGAAGTAAGTTCTCTTCCCTGGGAAACACAACAAGCATAACAAAGCGTGAGATAGGTAATCTACTCGAAGACCTCAAGACCGATTTATCAAGTCATATGGGTAAATAGATAGACACTTTATATACAAGAAGGAAACAGGGGGAGGCCGAAAAATCCTTAGCTGTCTTTTGTCCTATTTGTTGAAAGAGCCATATTGGTGAAGAGTGTCCATATAATAAAACAAATATATCTTCTTTAGAGGAAGCAAGTAGGGACACTACTTTAAAACCTCTTCTTATAGGGATGAAGGTAGAATATATAGACAAACCCGTTTATTTCATGGCCCAACGAAGACCTTGGCAACCAAGAGTAATGCCCCCAATTGATTACTGAGTCGTACCCCAAAATCCTTTTCAATAGAGCTCCTTCCCAAACCAACCTGGATGGTATGGAGGTTGGAAACAACCTCCATACTACCCCCAGTGGTCACAACAATACCTGCCTGCTTCACAATCATGGCAAGCATGGTGAGCACCACCACCACCTTACCCATAATGTCAATCATTCCCTCTGTATCCACCATCTCCAACAATAAATCCATATCATCAATCCCAACAACTCTTGCCACCTATCTCAAAATCTAATCAACCATCTAGCTCAACTCAACCCTTGAAAGCCACGCCAATTCCCACACAACCATCACTAAATCCAAATAATAAGGTGGCACAACCAGTCTATAATAATGAAGTGGCAGGATTCGTGACTTACCCTATCAATGCATTAGAGGTTGACGGTGTACACCTAAGGTCAAGGAAGAAACTTCAAGGGCCAAACATCGTAGAAATTAAAGATTCTCCAGCTGAGCCAGAGGAAGAGAAACCAAAGCCTCCATTTCTAGATAGGTTGCAAGAGCAACCAAAACAACAGGAAACATCTCAACTTGATTTTGATTTTATGAATGAATTATGTAACGTTAACATTAAAATTCCTTTATTGCGGGCTATTTGAGATGTTCTAGTGTACACTAAAGCAGTCAAGGAACTTTGTGGGAGGAAACAACAGAAGAAGAAGGACCCCAAGATATTCCAATTCATTGGAAAACTTACAGACTTGATGTTGGGGAGAATCTCCATCCCCAAGTATGTAGATCCAAGAAGTCCAATAATTAAGGTATGTATTGGTGATGTAATAATTCCAATTACACTTTTGGATCTAGGAGAAAATATAAATGTAATGACTAACGAGACTGAGGAGAGGCTGGCCCTTCAAGGACTTAGACCTACTCCAACGGTCTTGCAAATGGATGATCGCTCCCTCATAAAACTAGAAGGTATGCTTGAAGATATCATTATTACTATTGAGTTTTGGGAGTATCCAATAGATTTCATGAATTTGCAACCAAAGATTAAGCTTAGGGGATACCCCTTAATTCTAGGCAGACCTTGGTTAGCTGCTGCCAACGCTTTCATTAATTGCAGGTCTGGAAACATGGTGATTTCAAATGGGGAGAAAATGAAGTAGTTAACGTTGTACCCTCCTGCAAAACCATTGTTGGAAACGGAGGATCCTTTATGGATTGATATCGACTTAGAGGAGTCTTTACCTATTTTGACAATAGATCAAAGTAGGGAATTTGAAGATATTTTAGAAGACACTATTATTAATCATTTTTTGGTAAATTATTATTTGGTTGATAGTGTTCAAGAGACAATGATTTTTCCTACGAGCATAAGTGATAATTACCCGTTTGGAGATTTTCTGTTAGTTAGTAGTTCACAATATAGTCAACATTTTATTACTCTGCATCAATTATTGCCACATAATTGTATGTATAGTCCATTTTTGGTAGTTGGAAATGCTGACCCATCTTTGTCTAATTCACAACTACTTGCTGTAGATACCCATGTACAATCTCAAGCTACTAAAATCCTGCCTGGTAAAACACTTAATATCAATTTGAATTTAAATGCCTCCCAATTAAAATAGTTGACTGAGATGTTGTGTGCACACAAAGGAGCCTTTTCTTGGGATTATCAAGAAATGAGAGGTATTCATATCACTACCTGTACACACCATATCTATATAGAAGAATAGACCTGTGCGACAACCCCAAAGAAGGTTAAACCTAACCTTATAGGAAATAGTTAAGGAAGAACTTCAGAAGTTGCTTAATGTAGGATTTATCTAACCTATATCAAATAGCCAATGGGTGTCCCCACTTGTGGTAGTACCTAAAAAGAATGGAAAATGGTGAATATGTGTTGATTATAGGACCCTTAACAAGGCCACTAAGAAAGAATATTTCCCACTTCCTTTCATTGGCCAAGTCCTAGACACCTTAGCTAGATTTTTTTTCCCTTTCTCAATGGATTTAGTAGATATAATCAAATTTGTATTGCCCTAGAAGACCAAGATAAAACTAATTTTACCTGCCCATGGCGAACATTTTCCTATAATGTCTTACCTTTCAGATTGTGTAATGCACCCGCTACTTTCTAGAAAGCTGTTTTGAGTATTTTTGTTGATTTAATTCATGATTGTGTAGAAGTGTATACAAATGACTTTACTATTTATGATGATACATATGATGAAGCTAAGGAAAATCTTGAAAAAGTGCTTAAACGATGTATTGATACTAACTTTTCTTTGAGTCATAAAAAATTTCATATTTTAATGACTGAAGGAATTGTTTTAGGCTATTATATCTCTATAAAAGGAATTGAAGTGGATCCTAAAAAGATAAAGATTATTCAAGATTTGCTTGTGCCTACTTGTCCAAAGGATGTGCGTAGTTTCCTAGGACATGCTGGTTATTACAGGAGGTTTATTTAAAATTTTAGCAAGATTACCTCGCCTCTCTTTGTGTTGCTAGGGAAAGATGCAGATTTATCATGGACACCTGAGTGCTAGCAAGCCTTCGAGGAAATCAAAGGTAAAATTATAACCACACCTATGCTACGAGGACCGAATTGGGAACCACCATTCCATACACATCTACGCATCAGATACTTCTATGGGAGTTGTCCTCAGAAAAAAGGAAGACACTCTCTTTTACTCTATTTACCATATTAATAAGAATTTTAGTGGTGCTGAGGTAAGCTATATTGTCACTGAAAAGGAATTCTTGGCTATAGTTTATGCAATAAATAAGTTTCGCCACTATATCACTGGATACAATTTTTTTGTGCATACAAATCACACTCTGCTATTAGATTTTTGATGAAAAAACCAATTTTTACAAGACGTGTAACCCGATGGTTGCTTCTCTTGTAGAAATTTGACATTACCATTCTTGACAAACTCAGGCCAAAGAATGTGGTGGCTGATTTTCTATCTAGACTACAACATGATGACAAACTAGTTCTTGTGGACGATACTTTTCCAGATGAACACATTTTTTCTATTTTTGTAAAGAGTCCTTGGTTTGCTAACATGGAAAATTATCTAGTTACTTGAAAATTCCCACCTCATTTCTTTCTGAGGGAACATCAAAACTTGGTTGGACTCAATGTTGATTAAGATGTCTTCGACATACTTCGCGCATGCCACATGGAACCTTGCAGAGGAAATTTTTTTGCTCAGAGGACTACCTAGAAGATCCTAACTACTGGCTACTATTGGCCTACACTCCATAAGGATTGTAAGCGTTATGTTCAACATTGTTATAAATTTCAACGTATGGGTTGGCCTACCCACTCTGATGAAATGCCTTTACACCCCCAGTTATCCATAGAACCATTTGAAAAATAGGGGTTAGATTTTGTAGAGCCCATTAATCCTCCTTCTCAGAATAAAGAATATATCTTGGTTTGTACAGATTATGTCACTAAATGGGTAGAGGTAGTAGCCTTAAAGCATGCTAGGGATACTAACATTTCTAACTTCTTGTATTCAAATATTTTTACTAGGTACAATGTGCCTCGAGAAATTGGCACAGACCAGGGAGCACAGTTTACCTCTAACTTGATTGTTGCATTGGTACAAGAATATGAAATCAAGCATCAAAAGTCTTCTCCATATCATTTGCAAGCCAATGGGAAAGTGGAAGTAACCAACCAATAATTGGAGAATATTCTCAAGAAGATAGTAGCATTGCACAAGAAAGACTGGGTATAAAGACTTCCTGAAGCAGTTTGGGCCTATCACACAACTTGGAAGACAACCACAAGACTGATATTGTATGAGATCGTCTATGGCAAGAAGGTTTTCTTGCCAATTAAATTTTAAGTGAAGATTCTCCACATCGATCTTCAGCTTGGGATGAGTCTCAGTGAAGCACAACGAGAGAGACTTGCTCAACTCCATTCTTTAGATGAAATGCATCAGGAGGCCCTTTTTCATGCAGAAGTGGTGCAAAAGCAAAGAGCGTAGTGGAATGACTGCTTCATTTAGTCACAGACATTCCAACATGGGGATTGGGTGTTACTTTATGACTCCTAGTTTTAGGATTTCAAAGGAAAGTTCCATACTCGCTGGCTTGGTCCTTATGAAATTCAAACTACTTATGATAACGGTGTTGTTCGACTATGTATTGTGGATTCTAAATGCACGACTCTTCTTGTTAATGGGAATTGTTTGAAGCTTTACAAACAACCCCTTTCGAAGGAAACATTTTCTTGTATTGTGATGGAGGAATTGACTCTTGTTCCTCTCACTTCTGAATAATGATATAACTTCAAAAAAAAGAGAAAAAAAGAGAAAAAATAGGTTCCTATCACTTTTATGCCAGGAACCTTGGAGGAGGTCGATATTCCTATCACTACCTATTCTATGGTGCAAAAGGAATGGAATTATTCCTTCCCACTATCTTTCGGCCTTTCTTCTTGATCATTTATGTTCCAGATTAGTTGAGATTTGTTCCTGTTCTTTTTCGAGTAGGACTATCTATCTCTTCTTGGCACTTTCGTGGTTGGCACCAGTTCCTGTTGTTACTAGCATTCTTTGAGTAGGAACTTCCTTTTTGTTCTAGTCTAGAGTCCTTTATATTTCTCATTGTTGCCAGCTATGTTGCCACTTCAGTGCTCTATTGTCGTTTCCGCCCTATCAATAGTATGACTATTCCATCCCATCAACATTTTTCACTATTGATGACCAAGCATACTTTTCTCATGTTCCCGCTACTTTGCTTGGATTTTCATGAAGAAGTAGATTTCTTACAATGGTTCATGATTGCCACTTCAGCTCCATACGACATGAAAATACCAACGCTTAATATCGGTATTGGTACTTTTTAAAGTTTTATTTTTCTTTACATTTATTAAATGCTTTTATTTCTTGTGACGAATGGTGACATGCCCTGTGGACGGTCCATCACTAAGCTAGGGGGTAAGCTTGTCTTATTAGATTATCTTATTATTATTTTATCTCACCTGTCACTTCCTCAATGTTTTCCACTCTCCTTCATAATAGCAACTTAATTTCTTTTGGCTTCACCATAATTTCCCACATATTTTTCCATAAATCCATCTCCACCTATCATGATTACTAAATTTGAAATGCTTTTTCCTGTTTTAGTAAACCATTCTTGCAAAAAAATTATTGTTGTTGTTAAACCCGGTCTCTGTTACACCCTATTAAAATCATTGTCACACTTCCTAGCAAAGATTTACCATGGTGAAGGATAGTATGCCCCGTTATGAACCCACCTCATTGGAAGAGTTAAGGGCTCATGAAAACACAAAATTTTATGTAGTGTTCAAAGAAGCAAAGTGGGATTTTTTCTTCAAGAAGTTGAGAGGTTTCGATAAAAAGGTTGCTCAAGAATTTTCTCTGAGCTTTGATGGAAAAAATGTTTCTGTGCATGGTCTAGAATTTCCTATTACTTATGCAATAGTGTTCAACATCACGGGCTTTCCATTAATTGGCGAGAATTATTTTCCCAGCAGATCGAAGTAAGTAACAAACTTAAAACCCATGCGCACAACATTTCTAAGGAGGGGTGAGTCTATGGAGATAATGCAAGGACAAGGGACCAAGTTAGGTTCATTACCAGGAATTTGGAATGGTGTAGTCAAGTTTATGATTCAGTATGTCATCTGTGAGGGAAGGTATGCTTATGTATATGCTCAACATTTTAGATTGTTGAACCATTTAAGGTGGAATCAACTCATAAATGTACCTTATTTCTTACACTTCTCTCTACATAGAATGAGTAAGGCTATTCAAAAATGAAAAATGAATTCATTAGCTCATCATGGCATGATTTAGTTGTTAGTTATTGATGCTCTTAAGAAGCTCTCTCCCCCAGGTGACTGGGATACATTTGTTAACCTAAATGATGGTACTAGCTTTGATGCCTCTAAAGAACCCTCAGATAAATCTTCCTCTGAAGATTTTTATGAGGAAGAGAGAATTCCTGGCACACCCAAATAAGGCCCTAGAGAAAATTATGAACCTAGTGAAAACCCTTCGCAGAAACAAACCACTAGGATACCCTCTAAGAAGTCCTTGAACATTAAAGAAACTGGCACTTCCAGTGGTAAGCCTTCCTGAGCTTGAGGGTTGTCTAGTAAAGTAGTTAGGGGAAAAAAAACTTAGTCTGAAGGATGTTCAAAAGAATTCGGTCTTGAGTCTCCCTATGTTAAGGAAAGTAAAAAGGTTGCCACTAGTCATGTTAGTCAACTAGAAGACTTGGCCAATGTGGCCAGTCATATGGGCAATGCTAAGAATGCTGACCTAGATTTTGATGTTGATATTTTTTTTGAAGTCTTGAAGAGAAAAGGAAAAGAAAGTAGGGAGCATAAGAGGGTGAAAAGGAAATCTGCCTCTAAACTAAGGAAAAAGAAAAAGGCAAAGAAGAAAAAAGTGAATAGGTCTCCTCCTCAAAACTCTGAAGATTATGTTAGTGAGTCCCCTATAAAAGAACCCTTAGTTGAGCAAGACCATATTCCATCTTCCTCACAAAGTCCCTCTCCACTACATTGTAATAATGAAGGGTGGACCAACAAGACCATATAGAAATAGAAGACATAATTGAAAAAGAGTCACTACATCATAACAAAGAAATTAATGTGGAAATTGATGAAATCCTAAACCAGATTGGTAGAGAACCATTTGCTGGAAATAATGTGGAAGCAAGGGAACAAGATACAAATGAGAAAAATAGGCATGAGAATCCTCTTTCCCCAATGCATCAATTTAATGAGGAGCAATTTAATGAAGCTGATGATGAAGCATGAACTAATGCATCCACTATACAAATAGGGTCTGAGCAATTGAGTGTCTCAGGGGGAAAAAAATTGGATAATGAGCAAGAGAAAAGGATATCCATAAGCCCTATTGTTACTAATGGAGATAAACAGGGTAGGTCTGAAATCCCCTTTTCCCTTGTTGAGTAGTTTGGTGCAGAAAATTTGATGATAGTGGAGTATGTTGAACAAAGCAATGTTTAGAAAAGTCCTTGACCACGAAGAGAAAATGGATGACACTAATATGGAAACAGGGATTGAAACAGAGGTTGAGGCTGAAGAGGAGTTTGAGGAAAACGAAATTATCCTCAAACAAATCAAAGAATTGTAGAATTTTGTTGAGAAATTACAAGAGGAAAATAAAAAGTTAGGATCAACTTCACCAAGCCAGTGCCAACTCTCAGCTCCAAGAAAGTGAAATTCAAAAGTTAAAAATAGAATTGGAATAGGTAACAACCTCCAGGGATGAATATATACTTGTCAGTGACCATGAGATACAAATGGAAGAGTTGATGAGATTTCTAGTACCATTCATAAACTAACCAAGTTAACTTGGTTTGTAATTTTCCTCTCATTGCATTGTGACATGCAAGATCTTAAGCTGGGGGGGAAATGATGGGGGTTAAAGTGTTCCAATAATTTTACCCTTCTTTTTTTCCTTTTTCCTTCATATTTCCTGCCATCCTCTCATTATTTGTCACAGGAAGTATAGGTATTTGGTGAAATGTAATAGGAAAATAAAATGATTAAGAAAATGCCAATGTTGGTTGAAACACTAACTAATCTATGGATAACTTGGCGAGAAGTAATCAGAAAACTGTAGAGATGGTTGAGGACACAGACAAGGAGTGATCAAGCTATTTTTTGTTCATACTTATTTTGAGGATAATGCTTACAGTTAAAGACTTTCATATTTCTGGCCAACGACCAATTGTTAGTTTTATTACACTCGTATGTTTTTTGTTTATCGAAATTAAATGGTTTGTTGGCCGTAGGTCATAAAAAAACCATGCAAACGTATTAGTTCTTGCTCTAGTATAAATATGTATAAGCCTAAAGACTTTAGATATAGATGTTAATATAATATTGTCTTGTTGTTCAAAAATCATTCTGAATCCATTATATGCATGTATGATTGAGTTGAATTAGAAGAGCGCATTAACATTTCTATTATCAATCATCCAAGGAGGAAGGGCCCACTCTTCACGTCAATTGGTGATCTATTTGCAGTTTTTGGTGTGGTAATTTAATGTGTGTGATTTGATTTCAAGTTTATTTCATTTCTAAACATAAGTTAATTATTTATAGTCACGTCAAATTTGGTTTTTTGTATGTAGATTCAATTATTCATAGTTATGAATGGTTTCTTTACTCATTAATGTATTTGTTAATAATTCAAGAATTAAATATTTGGTTCATGTAGATTGGAATTCACTATTGATAGCACATCATCTCAGAAGTATACTTTATTATTTTTCCATCACACTTTCTATTACAATTCCTATTACTGTAATTCTTGTCGCAGTTTCTAGCGGTCTTCCTATCTCAGTTTCTGCCAGGAAGTAGAAACAACAGAATCAAACTTAATTTAGAATTAAAGGTTTATTTTGCAAATCTAGGATACTGGTTTTAATAGTGTTAAATGAGAATTTAAGAAGTGTGTGTTGGATTAAAGATAGGATTTTATTCATTTGCAAATTGAAGAAAGTGTACTTTGATTTGAATCTTAGATTAAAAGGTGTGTTTTAATTAAATTATTAGATGCATCTATCCCCCCTTAGTTCATTAGTTTCATCCCTTAGGTAGATTTCCGCAACACCGTTCACAAGCTTACGCCCCCAGATTGACATTGAGGAGTAAACTGAGGAAATTCCAAAGATTGATCCAAATCCATTTTCCAAATCAAGATAGAATTGCAAGGATATTTTCACCCATACTATCAACCACAGTTTAATCTAATCAGTAGTCAACAACCAGGTTATCCCAATTCTTGATCAAACCATTGTTTAGAATATCTTTAAAAGTTTTGATGCCCATTAGGCTCCATTTCTTGGAAAAACAACCCTATAGCAAGGCTAGTGGTTTATTGTTGGGGATCAAGTTCCATTGAATGGAATTGCAAGAGTGACAATTGATTTCATTTCCTATTGAGATATTGTTAACTTTACATGAGACTTTGGGTTTAACTAACTCTCGTGCTTTCCACAGGCTCTTGAACACTAAGGAACCAATCAAAGACATGTGATATTTATTCAAGAGAATATCATAAATAGGTATACCTTTCCATGCCTTAGCCTGCTTGGGGACAACAAGTTGAATATTACTTCTTACTAACACTTTCCATGGTTCATTACCTTCCATAAACCTAACAACCCATTTTGTTGTTAGTGCAATGCCATGCAACCTTAGGTCCTCTAGTCCAATCCCCCATGAGTTTTGTCTAAAAATTACCAATCCCATTTTATTGCACGTTTTTTCCTTTTTCCTTTACCATCTGACCAGAGAAAATCCCTAATTCTTTTTTGGATATCATTCACTTGGTAACTACTAAAAATTCAAATAGAAGCAAAGTAGATGTTGTAGGAAGAGAGGATTTTTTGACAGGCCTATAATCTGCTAGCCAAAGATAGGTATTTCCTGTTCCACACCTCTATCTTCTTCTCAATTTTACTACTTATCCACAACCACATTTCCTTTAAGTTAGGATTGACTGCAAAAGGAATTCCCAGGTATCTTACTTGCTTGCTAGGTCCCCCCCATTGAAAGTCATACTTCCTTATCCAATTTGGGGGTGAATCATCCCAACCAAGAATACTGGACTTAGATA